>BQKZ01002026.1:57648-69916 GCA_036244855.1 Temnopleurus reevesii
TTTACTTCTTGTGGAGAGCAATGATTATGTAATATCCGTTATGACAAGACTTGGATTTAAAGCCTTGGGACTACAATACGCCGTATAGATGGAAACTTTTGCATCGTCCATATATTGGGCAGATTAGGTTAAAAAAAAACAAGGCTCCTTTCTACCCTGTTTCGATGTCATTCAAATCATATTTGTTTACTTCTTGTGGAGAGCAATGATTATGTAATATCCGTTATGACAAGACTTGGATTTAAGGCATTGGGACTACAATACGCCGTATAGATGGAAACTTTTGCATCGACCATATATTGGGCAGATTGGGTAAAAAAAACAAGGCTCCTTTCTACCCTGTTTCGATGTCATTAAAATCTTATTTGTTTAACCTCTTGAGGAGAGCAATTATTAAACAATATTGTTTCTGTCTTTTTACGGAGAACGATGAATATGTAATATTTGTTAGGGCAAGACGTGGATTTGATGCCGTGGAATTAAAAAAACTTAATTAAAATGACGCATCGTGCATACAAGGATAACACTTGCACCAGCAAAACACTTGCACATTTCTATCATCAACTGAACATTTAAAAGAAGAGTCTACCCAAAAATTATATTTCTTCAACAGGAGAAGGGAAAATAGATGATCAGAACAAAACAAGTTTGAGGAAAATCGGGCAATTAATAAGAGAGTTATGAATGTTTGAATATTTAGACAAATTGGCAACTGATGACGTCACAGGTGCACAACTGACCATCTATTACATTCATAGAAATGCTATCAAATGTTACCTTTTTCCCAAAATATATGATTTCCTCAAAACTGTAACCATAGGATATCTTTTTGAAAAATGTGGAGATCCACTATTTGCATGTTTCCATTCATACAAACTTTGCAACTTTCTGTAATAATAATGAATTTGCACCATATTTATAATGAAAATTCTGGTTAGTTGTGCACCCATGATGTCATCAAATTGCCAACATCTCTGGAAATTTCCACTGATTTGCCCATTTTTTCAAATCTTTAAAAATGCATAACTTTTTTATTACTTGTCCGATTTTCTTCAAACTTTTTTTGTTTTACTCACCAATTTCTGGGAAAAAATATTATTTCGGGGTAGACTCTTCTTTTAAGCATAAGTAAGCCAGTCTTCTGTGAACACATAACCAACATTTAGCTCGGACCTCTGCTATATTTCACGTTCCAACTTCCATAATATTATAAAATTCAAAACAAGCTACAAGTACCTATGTCTATAAAATATAACGATAGAATCATTTCATAATTGTTATCATAACGACACTTTTATTGTTTTTTCTATCGTTCTTCCAGGCTCCAAATTTTTACAACAGACGGTCTGTTGCTCGACAGTGGCGATATTTATGACATGCATATTGCAGGGGGTCGACTTGGTTTGTTCGCGTGGCAGCAAAATGGGTGCCTCTGGTCGAATATGAGATACGAGTGCTTGGAAAGGTAATACGTGGGTCTGTGTGTGTATACACGTGTGTGTTGTGTGTGTGTATGTGTGGGTGTGTGTGCTTCTTGCATGTGGTTGACTTTGTTTGTTTGCGTGGCAGCAAAATAGATGCCTATGATCAAATATGAGATACAAGTGCTTGTAAAGGTAATACGTGCATCTGTGTGTGTGTGTGCACGTGCGTTAAGTGTGTGCTAGATTATATGTGTGTGTATATTAGTGTGTGTGTGTGTGTATTGCAGGGGGTCGACTTGGTGTGTTCGCGTGGCAGCAAAATGGGAGCCTCTGGTCGAATATGAGATACGAGTTCTTGGAAAGGTAATACGTGGGTCTGTGTGTGTATAGGTGTGTGTGTTGTGTGTGTGTGTGTGTGGGTGTGTGTGTTTGTGTGTGTGTATCTTGTAGGTGGTCGACTTGGTTTGTTTGCGCGGCAAATGGGTGCATCTGGTCAAATATGAGATACGAATGCTTGGAAAGGTAATGCGTGCGTTTGTGTGTGTGTGTTCGAGTGTGTGTGTAGGTGTGTGTGTGTATACTGATTGACAAAAATAAAATATTTATTAAAATGTGAAAAATGCATGATGAATCAAATGGTATGTTATTGTAGAGTAATAATCACCTCATAATAACGAGATATGTCAATGTAGGAGATGTAGAGATTAGTGAGGTTACAGCTATTTTACTTAGAGTTCTGGTATAACCTCTCCCTGGTAATGAAAAAAGATAATGAAAAAAGTGTTCCATTCTTCTTCTACAATAGGCCAACTCTAACCCTCAAAGTGAATAGGGAAATTGATTACAAAAATAAGATAATGACTCGTTTTTCTACAGCAAGCTTAATCAACCTCTTAAAACAGATAATTGGATCGTGTTGATGGAGAAGATACAGAGATTATTAGAATCACATATATGACAACTCGTATCACCCCTATGAAAATCAATTGCTAAACTAAAACATCTTAAAGAAGAAGTCTTCTTTTTTCAAAAAAAAAAAAGATAGGCTGAACCGAGCCCTCAAACACGCTGGGGAGTCCGGAAATGTGGATGTAGGGGATGTGAAGTCCATCGGGTTGACGTCACACTTTACCATAGAGTTCTGGTGCCTCGTACAACCTCTCTCTGATGATGAAAGAATAATTCTAAAAAGCGTTCGGTTTTTTTTCTAAAACAGGCCTGATTAACCCTCAACTGGATGGGAATTATAAAGTGATTGCAAAATAAAATCATTTTAAGATAATCAATTCAATTCAATTCAATTCAAAATAACATTTATTTTTTCCTTCAACAAACAAATTTCTGTATACATCAATACAATATTCAAAGTAGAAAATCAAATGTCAATAATAAACAGAAATAGCATAAACTATTCTTGATTCTCAAAATAGGCTGAATCAAGCCCTGAAACTTGATGGACAGTCTGTGTACGTGGAAATGGGGAACAATGAGTCCGTTGGCATGACATCACACTTTACCATAGAGTTCTGGTGTCTCGTAGAACCTCTTTCTGATGATGAAAAAAAAATCATTTTAAAAAGCGTTCTGTTCTAATAAAACGCATAATTAAACTCTGAAACTGCATGAAAAAATGTTAAGTAATTGCAAAAGTAAGACAATTTAGAGATAACGAGCTATTCTTAATTCTCAAAATAGGCTGAATCAAGCCCTGAAACTTGACGGAGAGTCCGGATACATTGATGTAGGGGATGTGGATTCCATAGGGGTGACAGCGCACTTTACCATAGAGTTCTGGTGTCTCGTAGAACCTCTTTCTGACGATGAGGTCTTTCCGCTGCTAAGTTCCTCTGATGGGGCACTAGACGTTTACATTCAAAATTCGTGAGTATTTACAATACATTTGAGGTACATAAATTGCTAAGATGAGCAAGTCCTATTCATCCAGAAGTAAGCGTTTTGCCCGTTATATTGCAAAGCCGGAAATGTAAAATACTTTTTTCTAACTGTTTGAAGAATAACTTTTCTCTTTTATATTTTTTTTCTTAAGTAGTTATGAAGAATTAGATATTATTTTTGTTAACTTTTTCCATATTATCTTTCATTCATGTTCACGTTGCTACCATTTTCGATGACGAAGATGACCCCCTCCCCCCCCCCCCCCCACACACGTATACAAAAAAAACACAAACAAAAATAATTTCGGGTTATAGTTTAGGAAAGGTTTCGTTATTAGGTCGATCAATTTTTGCAAGTGATAAAAAGGAACAATAACATTATAATTCTAGGAAGGTTTGAGGCGATTTTTACCCGAAGTGCTGGCCAGAAAAAGTTCTGAAACAACAAAGTGCGTCTATTATACGCAATGGGGAAAATCATTTAAATCTAATCTGGCTTCGTGCTGGATATACTACTACTAATAATAATACACAAAGTTTATACAGCGCTTAATACGAAGTGTTTCTAAGCACTCTGTACATTATTACCAGGCTATAGCATGGCTACCATTCGGCTCTCACTGCATTTAAGGAATTTCTTCCTACCGGTATCCATTCACCTCACCTGGGTTGAGTGCAGGACAATGCGGATAAATTATTTGCTAAATGAAGTTGACGTTATGGGTGGAATTCGAACCGACGTCCCTCGGGTTGAAAGGCGAGACTGAAACCACTACACCACGACCCATTCTGTTTTGTTTATTTCATTTTTGCCGTGGTTTTACCTGTCAATCTCTTTCTCTACCTTAGAACTCTTTTTGCAGATTACTTAGACGGTCATGCAAACATGACAGGAGTGCCTTCAGGTGTTTGGACACATATCATTGTCAGAGCTAACGTTGGAGGTTTGTACACTAAAATTTATAGATGTTTCGTTGCCAAAATGCAAAAACGAAGGTGAAACGAGCCACTGTATCCAAACAAAATATTGATTCACATGCATACAGGAAAATAAGTACGAAATTGAAAGAAGACGTCCTTACCTATTCTGGCTAATTGCGTCCATGTCTTCACAAAGTGACGGGAGCAAACGGGTACTGTTGCATGAGGACACAGGAATCCCGACATAGCAACAAATCAAGGTGCATCCTATCGAACGTGTTAATTTTAAAATAAGAACACGTTTCAATTAATTTGTAAATTAGTTTGTGCAACAATACCCTCTGGCTCCTGTCACTTCGTCAAAACGCGGACGATTTCGTTTAAAAATGCTATGCAACCGTTATTCCACTAGGCCGCTATATGAAATAGCCACCAGCGGAGCTTGAGGTATATGAATGGGCTTCCGGTGGTGTGTGCGTTGATGTTGAATTCCAATTTATTTTGCATGTGCGAGTATAAACGAAACGTAGCACGGTGTTTATTCTGTTTTGCTCAGAAATCAAAGACTAGTTTTAAAACAACGTATTCGTTGTAACATGGTTTAACACTGCTGATCCCGACAAGACACCTTGTATATTCTGCCAATAGCTCGACCCCAATGTAAACCAGACTCTGTATCTGTTTGGGTTTTATACCGTGTTGAAATAAAATGTATCTAAATCTCCGACACAGCTGGGGGAAAATAATGATGACAAATTGAAGGTATAATATATTTGTAGCCAATGATACTCTAATGTAATTATGTTGCTATTGATTTGTTTTTTTATCTCGAATAGTTTAATTGGCTGTCTTCATCGGTAATGTTCTATCCCACAAAGCTCCATTACTGGAACATAATGAATATTATTATCTATATGGGAGTTTTAAGCCGTACAATATTAAGCTATATTGTACGGCTTCAAATTTACGCTTGCGCAAAGCAGTGACCAGCCTTCAGGTATATGTAAAGATAATAATAATTATATTGGATGGCTTCATTTCATGAAATACCGGGAATATTGCACTCGTTAGGGCCAATATTGCACTCATCTTCGATTCGTGCAATATTGCCCTAACTCGTGCAATATTCCCTGGTATTCCATTTATTGCCATCCAATATTATATAAATAATGAGAAACTGAAGGTATAATATATTTTAGCTAATGATACCGTATTGTAATTTTGTTGCTATTGATTTTTTTAACCACAAATAGTTGATTTGACGCTCTTCGTCGATAATGTTCTATCAGACAAAGCATCATTACTGGACCATAATGGATGGGTGAGTTAAATTATTTTGACCTTACACCCAGAGTCAAGTTTAAAGGTCCACTATTATGACAATGTATGTTGACTTGTGGTGATCTATGCTACTCTTACCATCACATTTGTGAGTGAGAGAGCTACAAAATGTGTCCTATATATTTTATAATAATTTTCTTTATATTTTAGTGAGGCAATTTGGGAACGCCCCTAAAGATTCTCTTCATATGCAGAGTACTGTATATGAGGTCATATACAGTACCCTGCATATGAACAGAATTTTTAGGGGAATTTGTGGAAATCCCTTGAAGGGGAACTTATTGTATTTACAAAAGATCTTAGGACGTACTTCCACCTGACCTGAACATGCCTTGAATCATTTTACCATTGAGCCTGTTGTTTCTATTGATAGAATTGTGGAAACATTCACTTGATAGTCAATTGGGCAGTAATTGCATTTCAATGTCATTGTTCACCAAGTTAATCTCTCTTAATAATGGCCAATTGTAAACATTTCCCAATTAACATAAGACATAATGAGGAATGGTTCAAAGTACGTTCAGTTCAGGTGTAATGACATCTTGATATCTTTTGTAAAACAAATAAGTTCCCCTCCAAGGAATTCCTACAAATGCCCCTAAATATTCGCTTCATGTGCTTTCCCTTGCCTATCAATATGTTAATCAGTTAGCACTCATATCTCGCAGAAGTATTCATTCAATATAAACCTGAGAGATCACTACGTTCAAGTATAGAAATATACAATGACCCTCGACGTTCTGGTTAAAACTATTCACATGAATGAACATCAGATAGTACCATACTCCCGAGGGCCAACGGCCCGAGGGATGATGATACTATCTAATGCTCATGAGTGCGAATAGTTTTAGTGAGTACCGAGAATCAAGTCATTGTATATTACTTTTATATCTCTTCTTACAACAACAACATTTACAATAAAGTAGTCTATTGCAGCAGATTAAATAATCTTACCTTATCTTAATGATAATTTGATAATCTGATAAATTGTTTTTCTAGTCTCTGGCTCGTCTTCTCGTTGAGCACATCATGCAAACGAAGCCCGCCAGAAGTTTCCCGTGCCGTGTAGCTGGGAAACAGTGTCTCTGTCGCGCGCAGGCAGGTCTGTTTTAGCCGACTACGCATGTGCGCGAAAAAGTACTATTCCATGGTACTATTAAATGGCACTATTCAATGGCAAACGGCTTTCTTAGCAAATCTATTCATTTTTCTCGCCTGTACACTGTCAATTCAACGATCTTGGAGTAAGGGATATAATAACAGATAAATGTCCACTGTAATGGCCCCAGCACACCAAACAAGGCACGGCATAAAGTACGGTATTTACGCTATATCTTGGTTGCAATTGGTCAGCGCGCTCCTCCGCGCAAAGGATGCTTCACAATTGGCCAATCACAGGGGAGATATCGCGTAAATACCGTGCCGTGATGCCGTGCCGTGTTTGGTGTGCCCGGGCCTTAAAGCTGCAACCAAATGATACAGAGATAAATCATTCTCACATGCCACAGCTGCCTCGTGGAATAGTCTCCCAAAATACCTCGCAAATAATACCCCATATGAAAAATTCAAAATTAACTTAAAAACATATCTCTTAAAAACCAACTAATCTAGTGATATCCCAGTTCCTCTAACTTCTTTTTCATTCTCTATGTTCCGCTAAGCACAAAAAGACTTCCTCATGATTATGTTATGCGCTATATAAAATTTTGTCATTATTATTAGTATTATTATTGGTATTGTTATTATTATTGTTTTTCAGTTTGTAAGTCAGGAGCATTCTTGTTTTATCAAGATCTAATTTATCCGCAAATATTGCGAACAACCGAGAGAGGGCGCTATCGCGACTGTCACAGATATAATAGAGATGGTCATTTTGGACCACCATATCCCATGTGTAAAGTGGATGGAGAAATTGAATACCATAATAGGAAAACAATGATGTTGCAAGAACCCCAAGGTGGCACATTCTCTTCTTGATATAACGCAACAAACTGATTTGCCTTCAATACAATAGTGTATAATGATTCGCCACCTTTAGATTTTTGCAAAAAAAAAATTCATAGTTTTTGCCATTCACTTTACACGGGTTATCTGGCTGTCATGCGCCCTCTCTCAGTTATTCACAATATTCTCGGATAAACGAGATCTCGTCGAAACGAGAATAGTTTTGACAGTTTGTATGTTTTTTTTTTTTTAATCAAAATCGGCAAGAATTATAACGATTTGAGATTATCCGCGGTAACTTCATAGCTTCTAAGGAAAGCAAAGATATGTTGACTTCTACGGGGGTATTGCTAAAAAGTTACAATTGATCGCAATTCAACTGCAAATCAGTTGCCGATTGGAACGCCAATTTTCATTCGCTCAATGACAGTGATTTTGTCAAGACATGTATGAAACAATGGTCCAGATTGGCGTTTGTTGGCCAACTACGGGGGTGTTTTTCAAATGTTGCATTTGATCGCAAAGTTGCAGTTGATCGGAACGTGCCAATCAAAACATTGTTTCGTGCGTGTCTTGTTAAATGCGCGTACCTTGCGCGAATGAAAATGCGCATTAAAATTTGCAAAGTTCCAGTTGATTTGCAGTTTATTTTGAACAACACCCCATAAAACTTGCAATTGATCACAATTTTGTAGCAACACACCATATGTTAAAATCGGGTTGCGTACAATGATCTATATATGTATTTGTCCTTCGTAATATTATTTAACTTTCTATCACACAGACATCGGACGTTCATCTGTTCTTAGGCAGGGGTGCTTCTGGAAAAATTATCAGAGGCCAAATTGATGAGGTATGTAATTACTTTATTCGATTTAAGTAGCCTATAGGTATACTGTGTGTACATGTTTATGTTTGTATACATTGTTATATTTGTTGTTTGCAAAGAGGGCCACATGGAAGACCACCAAATTGGTGAAATTATATAAATATCAGAAATAAATAATTAGATTCCATGGAATATGGGAAATACAACAATATTAATAATAAATTATATTTTTTTTACATATTGGTAATTACCTTAAATGCTATATATACCCTAACCTGTAAGTATTATCTAAGCTGGAGATGAGGTACTGCCACTTCGAGACATGTTCTTATTAAAAAGTTGTGCTCTCTTTATTATAATATTATTTAAATTGATATCGGGTCGTTCTTTCTGAAATATTGTGAGGTGATTTCCCCATATAGCAAAGAAAAAGCGCCCTTACAGAGGTATTACCCCGGGCACATGACATATAACAATATTACTGACTGGACACATGGCCCCCAGGTAGAACATTATTTTTATTTCTGATTGGGCTACCCTGTTTAGATTAAACGTAATAATAATAATGATGATAACAATAATAATAATAACAATAATAATAATAATGATAATATTAATAAAACAAAATAATAATAATAGTAATAATAATAATTTGCATTTATAAAGCGCCTGTTCGTAAGATTCAAAGCGAATTTTAGGAAAAGTAGAATACGGAACGGGCAAACAAATGAATGCATGTATAGAAATAACCAAATGAGAATACATCGATTACAAACAAGTAAGTTAGCATAAAAAAGGAACACATAATGACAAAAAGGGAGAGTGTCTGACTATTTTTAATTGTGAGGGGTAATAAATAGGCTAAAAAAATAAAAACCCAGATTTAAATACAACCGAATAAATGATTAAATAGAAACTCGACAACGTATGGTCGAAATGCTTGCAACTTGATATCTAATAAAGCGATATTGATGCTTCGTAATGTTGGTTCAAAATTGATTAGGAAAGGAGAAATATTCAGACCTTTGTCGTTAAAGCTCAAGTATAGTTTTGGTAAAAACGAATATTTTTATCGCCAAATTTTGTCTTCAAATCTACTTAAAAAGAAACTTGATATCATGAACATGTTGTACAAAAGATTGTACGAAAAATTAACAAGTTTTGGAATAGTTATAACCTAAAGTGTGAAAAATATTTTAGCGGCCAGGCACCCGACGCGAATTAAATATTTTCTTTTTTGATAAAGGACAGCTTCTCATAAACAGAATTTGATAAACATTTCAGAATTTATTCTTTATGTATTCCTTTTTAGCATGCTTTAATAAAATCTTGGAAATAGTTTTATATATGCCCGATAAGAAGCAAAATATTGTTATAACCAAGAGAGGGCGCTAAATACGATTTAACGGTCAAATTCAAATTTTCAAAAAAATTCGCTCGTAGAAAAATATGCTATGACCTTGAAATGTGTATAGAAACTATATGTCATGGTATATATCCCCAAAATTCACATTTCATTAATCTTTACCAAAACTATACATGGGCTTTAAAAGAACATGTGTAAGCAGTATTGTATTTATTAAGACATTTATTGATTTGTTTTTCTCTAAAGGACAGGGTAGTCTCGTTCAAGCCACTATCCTAAGTTTACGCTCAACAGCGGAGCGGCTCAACGACGAGAGAATTGTATGGGCGGCCAAAAGGGCCAAAATTCAAAAGAGAGAAAATTAAATAACAAATAATAACATAATATTATATGCGTTCTATATTATTCTAATACTTATTTGTGTTTTCAATTGATTTGTATTTTTCTGACATTGCTTTTTTTTTCTGGTGTTTGTTCTTATTTCTGCAGAAGATATAGATTATTCATCTTGGTTTTAATTTTGTTTTACACAGCTAGATATTTATCTCTGTTTTTGTTTCCACACTTTTGATTCATTTTTGTAGTACATTTTCTTTTGCGCTTCTTTCCCCTTTCTGCGTTATATGAATATTTTTCCCTTGGTTACTCTTATTTCTAACGTTGTTATTTAATTTTCTCTCTTTTGAATTTTGGTCCTTTTGGCCGCCCATAAAATTCTCCCGTCGTTGAGCCGCTCCGTTGTTGAGCGTAAACTGCCACATTACCTGGTTTGCATATAGTAGAGTTTCTGAGTGAATTGCAGAATGATTTTAACATAATAATTGGCTTTCTGAAATGCTTGCAGAATTGATGTGGCTATAATATGTGTAACCGACGAAACAAAATGTTGTCTACTTTTCTGGAAAAAGAGGAAAATGTCAAATTTTGTGTACAAAGCGAATAGAGAGGTCTCCATGTTGGCAGCCATTTTGTGCCTAGGCGTTTGCCAATTTAAGGAGCCAATGAGGGGTGTAAATCAAAACTTTGAAAATTCATAACTTTTGAATGGATTATCCGATTTTGCTCAAATTTTCACAGTTTGTTTATCTTATTTTTCTTCATTTAATTATAGCAATTTAATGTCTGAGTGTAGTTCCCCTTAAAAAAAAAAGCCCAGAATAAAAACAATTTATACTCTAATTTTGCTGTTGAGCAGATTTTTCTCTTAGCTTAAAAAGGCTTTGAAAATGATTTATTTTGGGATATACTCTCCTTTTAAAATTCCTAATCGCCATTTATCAAGTTTTCTCTTTTCTGTATACAGTTCCGCGTATATCAACTTGCTTTTGGCGATAACTTTGATGGATATTTTAAGGACTTCAAGTTTTATCACTCCTCTGGTTATTTCATTCTACAGTATTCGATGGACGACGAAACAAACGGTGAATATTTTGTTTTTATACAGTACAGAGCCCCGTATCATAAAGATTTTCGATTAATCGATATTTTATTTTGCGATCAATTGCAAACTTTAGTAGACTTGCGATTGATATCAATCGCTATCAGATTAGCAATTACCACTCAACGGGATATTTCATTTTCCAGTATTCAATGGACGAACAAACGAACGGTAAATAGATTATCTTTACAGTTCAGGGGCCTGTGACATAAAAAATGCAATACAATTTACAATAAATATATATTGTAGGTCTATGGGAAAATGTGTACAAAATAAATACAAGTAATTGCAAAATGAATCAAATCGTTTTATGATACAGGCCCAAAATTAGATATTTGTAGCAATACTATATACACTCAACCACATGCACTGGTTTTGTTCCATACAATCATGTGTATTATAATAGAGGGTAATATCCTCTATGGAATATTCAACAGGGTATGGGTTGAGTGTATATCGTGTCGCTATAAAATAGTTAATGGGTACCGTAGCTTTGCTTGCAATAGGCTGGTTTACTTATCGCCCTCCCCCTCCCTCCTTTCCCCCTTCATCCTTTCGAGGTGCTTACAAGCAAACAGGCAATAATAAAAGAGTCTTCATCTCAGATTTGGCGTCTCTTTTAGCAAATGTTGCGCCTCTCTTAGCAAAATCGGCGCCCCTGTAATGCTGAGCTAGGCTGATAAGCAAACTTAAAACAATAAAATTTTGCCCCCTTCTCCAATATTTTGGGGCCTTTCTTACTTAAAATTTGGATCCCTCTAGCTTTAACCCCAGGGCTAGTGCACCACTCCACAAGATGCACGCCGGGTATTACACCCGTTGAATAGGTGTTGAACTTAAAGAATCGATGTGCACCTTGATAATAATCATAATAATAATATCTCATATTTACCCAAGGTAACTACTTTCAGCTGTTAGCTGTTCTTCCAGCGGGCCCTGCATAACGATACAATAAAGATATTATTACCCTTCTCCATTCTTAAATGCCGAGAGCCTATGGCAAGAAGGTTGATGGTCCCATTTTATAAGTATTTGGTGTAACTCAGCCGGGAACCAAAACCACGGCCTTCCGTTCATGGGGCAGATCGCGCAATATTTATGCTCTTTAAT
>BQKZ01002026.1:70449-81093 GCA_036244855.1 Temnopleurus reevesii
AGAGGGTTATGTAAGGACTCTGTGGTTGAGTGCAGTGCAGTCCCTGTGTGTACAGTGTAAGTGAATATGCAGAGGTGGGTGCTATCAGAACACTCAGTCCTCAACTGGACTACTAGAACCATTGTGAAGTGTTGTTCTTAACCTTTTGCCAATCCTCCTACATATCATTTCTGTTACCATAGTAATAACATGCATAGCGATAATATATATAGTGACGTTATCCCTATACATACTGGTAATCAATCACCGGATTACATTGCAATGTGTGGGTTAATTAACATATTTCCATTATTCTTCTATATCCATATATTCATCAAAGTCATCTTGTGCCTGAAAAAAAAATAAAACTTAGACTGTGCCTTCAGCCGTACTACAACGTATATGAAAGAAAAATGTAATAAGAACAAAATATTGGCTGTTTATGTAGATGACGTTCGAGTGATCCGAATTCCAAATTCCAAATCCGGAGCAAACTGCAAACAGAAATAAGCTAATCTCCGTCCGTTGCTTTTAAAAGCTTGTCGAAAACTAACTTATTTCTGATTTTTGTCGGTAATGTTTTGTACCTCTATGCATTTGTTTAGTAACAATATCAACGGACCCTAACATCACAGCGTAGTAAAGTATAGCCATCGAGTGACTGCACTACGGTATATAAATGGTACGCCTCCCATGCAATTCATTTGTTAGCTTAAATATGTACATTGTTATATTATTTGTCATTTTGTTTGCATGGAAAATAAAATAAATAAACAAAAAATAAAAAAATTCGTCCGTGTTTCCACGAAGTGACGGGAGCCAGAGGGTATTGTTGCACGAATTGAGTTACAAATCCATTGAAACGTGTTGTTCGATCGGATGCCCGTTGAATTGTTGCTATGTCGGGATTTATTTGTCTTCAAGCAACAGTACCCTTTGGCTCCGATCATTTCGTGAAAACACGGACAAATTATCAATTAGTTATCATTTTTACCATCATTATTTTTTAACTACTAAAACAGGATCGACTGTTATCAGTGACCAGGGAAGTCGGGGGTTAGACGGCCACGTGGTTGGTAATGCGACCTTTGTACCTAGTACTGTGGATGGCCAACGGTTCCGTAACGTCTTTCCGAACAGCCGTAGGCGGCGACGTAAACGAAGCATTGCCAACACCGATAGTAACGGCGACACACATGATGAACTCTGACCTTTGTACCGAGTGCTCTGGATGGCCAACGTTTCCGTAACGTCTTTCCGAACAGCCGTAGGCGGCGACGTAAACGAAGCATTGCCAACACCGATAGTAACGGCGACACACATGATGAACTCTGACCTTTGTACCGAGTGCTCTGGATGGCCAACGTTTCCGTAACGTCTTTCCGAACAGCCGTAGGCGGCGACGTAAACGAAGCATTGCCAACACCGATAGTAACGGCGACACACATGATGAACTCTGACCTTTGTACCGAGTGCTCTGGATGGCAAACGTTTCCGTAACGTCTTTCCGAACAGCCGTAAGCGACGACGTAAACGAAGCATTGCCAACAACGATAGTAACAGCGACACACATGCTGAACTTTGACCTTGATACCGAGTGCTATGGATTGCCAAAGGTTCCGTAACGTCTTTCCGAACAGCCGTAGGCGGCGACGTAAACGTGGCATTAGTAACGGAGATAGCAACGGTGACACAAAATGATGAACTGTGACCTTTGAACCGATTCCTAAGGATGACAACGGTTCCGTAATGTCTTTTCCAAGCAACCATAAGCGACGTCGTAAACTTGGGGACACACACGATGAATTGTCAACACGTTACGCTTCAAAAATCAATGCTTCGTGAACAAACATAGGTGGGTTTTCAAAATTGGTGGACGCTAGAACACAAGAGGGCATCTGATATGCGCATTGAATGACAAGTGTGAAACCGTTATGCACATCCTTAAATGCGCGAATTAGATGCGCGCTCGTCCACCAATTTCGAAAACCCACTTTTATCACGGAGTCGGAGCAACTACTCAGCTCAGTGGGAAATTTGGGTTTTTTTTATAGGATAATAGAAAATATGACGCATATTGGCAAGTGTGTTTATTGTCTGACCATTTTGATACCTAACCTTATTTGTGCTTAAAGGGGACCTTCGCCCAGACATTGATGTGCGCTGAGTGGATGAAGAAAAATACATTGGTCAATCTGTGAGAATTTGAGCAAAATCTGACAATCCATTCAAAAGTTATGATTTTTTAAAGGTTTTATTTAAACCCCTCATGGGCTCCTTAAATTGGCAACGTACATGCACAAAATGGCTGCCAACATGGAGAACTCTCCATTCAGTTTGTACACAGAATTTCACATTTTCTTCTTTTTCGAGAAAGTTAGACAATAAATCAACACAATTTATCCCGGAATGCATGCAGAATCAACATATCCATATCACACTCAAAGAGAAAGGTACATTTTTGTCTACTTCTCTAGAAAAAGGAGAAAACGTGAAATTCTGTGTACAAAGTGAATGGAGAGTTCTCCATATTGACAGCCATTTTGTGTCTGTACGTTGCCAATTTTAGGAGACCATGAAGGATGTAAATCAACACTTTGAAAATTCATAACTTTTGAATGGATTGTCGGATTTCGCTCAAATTTGCACAGATTGACCATTGTATTTTTGTTCATCCACTGGGCGCACATCAATGTCTAGGTGAAGTTCTCCTTTAAAAATTTTAGTTACGTATTTCTGTCACTGGAGCGTCGTTCAGTGATAATACAGCATCTTAAAATTGATATAACAACCTCAGAGATTATCTAACGCTGTGAATAAATAATAAATAAATACAATGAGGGTTATTCTCATTATGTTTGCTCAAGTTTTATGCCAGTAGGGGACATAAATTACAGTCTTATTAACATTAGTTAATAATAATAATAATAATATGAATACTTATATAGCGCCGGTATCCGCCAGGCTCTGACGCTCATGGCGCTGAATGATTAGTGCTGACCTCCTTACCAAGAAAGCCCAACGATTAGCAAGATTGATGAGTATACATGTATAAGACAAAAATGAGTTGACATCCAACGTGACATAACAAAGCGAAGAAATCGACTTCTGGGGTGATGGTGATATAAATTACTCTCGGTAAAAAAAAAAAAAAAAAAAAAAAAAAAAGGTCTCGCATATTCTCAGGTGCTATGCGAGGGTCATTTCTTCAATTTAAACACTGCATCTTTTCATTCTGCGTTGAAAAAAAAATTAAACACAGCTTGAGTTGCATACTCAATTAGCTTTTGTCTTTGTCAAATAAATACATAAATTGCTCTATTTCAGTTTAAACGTCGATTACTCTGTGTAATGAATCATATGATATATACTTCACAGATACCAGGCAAACAATCCAAAACATATTTCATTTATATATATAAAAAGACACAGACATGTTCTACTCTATACATGATGATGATGATGTGGCTGTGTTCCATTGACTATTTATGACGAAAATGGATGGAAGTTGAACACGAGGTGAAGAAATAGACCTCTAATGTACGGGTATAATCCTAAAATAGTAAAGAAAAAGGGTATTTTTATTCATTTATTCATTTGTTAGAATATATTTATACAGATATAAGAGATCAGCAAACCGCTGTTTTACATCAATCGTCCTGAAATAATAAAGGAAAGGATCTTTCTATACAGTGTCTCTAACCGGACATGTGTGGCTCAGTGGTAGTGCGTCTGCCCCATGAACGGAAGGTCGTGGGTTCGATCCCCGGCCGAGTCATATCAAAGACTTATAAAAATGGGACCATCTTCCTTCTTGCCAGGCGCTCGGCATTTAAGAATGGAGAAGGGTAATAATAACAATATGTTATTCAGGGCCCCTGGAAGAACAGCTTACAGCTGAAAGTGGTTACCCTGGGTAAATATGAGATATTATTATTATTATTATTATTATATACTTCTCACGTACGTACGACAACACGACACGAAAAAGGAGAATAATCCGTGTCGTAACAGGTGTAATAAACACGTCTGTTGGCATTAAGCCCCAGTCACATAGGACCCCGGAAGCAACACGATTCACCCCGACTCTTTGTTAATTCACAGTTTACTGCCTCAGAACAACGAATCGGGGTAAATCGTGTTGCTTCCGGGGTCATATGTGACCAGGGCTTTACAGACTTCGCATTGACCTTCATCCTTAAAAAGGGCGCCAAAAATCAAAATAAGCGTACGACTTCAACTTCTACCTCTATCCGTTTAAAATCAACAAAGGAGAAGAAGTAGACTTTGTGAGAAACGGTAAATTTGTGTTGAATTGAATATCGTTACATTATACGAACTTGGGTATTCCTGACATTGCCTTATTTTCTAATTACGTATACAATGACAAATAGCATTTCTATAGAGAATTATTATATAAACAAGTATATCGACGCTTTCAGTTCTCATGCTATAACCACGTTTCTGAAATTACAGAATTTCAGAATCGATTTAATAAAGTATTGGTGTTTTTTCGACCTATGTTGTAGTGCAAGTTATAGACACTTAACTGATAAGTTAGCTTTTGATTAAACATATTTTCGGCGAAATCCCGCTTAGGAAGACTCCGGGGGCGGTATTCTGGTAGCTGTCTTATCTCGGTGTCTTATCTTTTGTCTTATCTCCATAAGATAAGACAGTGCTAAGACAGTCTTAAATCGGTATTCTGAAAACTCTCTTTTTTTCTGTCTTATCTCTCTTAGGACCCGCCTATCTTATCTCAAATAACCAATCGAAATCAATGTTCCATTCCTCTCTCAAGCTCATTGACCAATGAAAACCTTAGCTGAAGACCCTGCGCAACACAGATTCAATACGCTGAAACACTTCGCGTACTGCGCGCTAGCAAATTGATTGTCCTAATTATCACGTGCTTGTTTTGAGCACATGTGAAACAAATTCATCCTGTCGCATCAAGTCGCAGGTAAACAAAATTTATAAAAAATAAAGCAAAACAACTTTTTGAAAGTCTGTATTGGTATTTCATACTCAGACATTTGTTTCTAAACATGATCTATTTCCTAATTACCTTTAATGCAAGAAAAATTGCCGCCATGGCGGAGATAAGACAGCTAGGAGGTGTCCTAAGTCTCTATGCGAAGTAATACATTAGAAAAGGTAAGACAAAAGATAAGACACTTTTCAGAATACCAATTTATATTATCTTTTTGCGCGCAATACGTTGCGCACTGCTTTTTCATGACGCGCAGAGGAGATAAGACAAAAGATAAGACAAAAGTTAGGACACCGAGATAAGACACCTTCCAGAATAGCAAATTAAAGATAAGATAATATTTTGAGATAAGACACCTACCAGAATACCGTGCTTCCAGAATAGCAATTTAAAGATAAGATAATATTTTGAGATAAGACACCTACCAGAATACCGCCCCAGGATTTTGAGGTAATTTTGTTATACTTAGGCTGAGATTAAAAGTTAAATTTTCAGTCTTTTCAACTAACACGTATAAGCTTTTACAATGTAATTGATACCTTATCAATATCATATTAATATTGAATTAACATTTTGATTTTTGCAGCGTCATTTATATATAATTGAATACTGAATGTATGTATTTTAAATGATATATTTAGAGCATGATGTTCTTATGTCTGTAAATATGTACAATACTTTTACCTTCCTAGTCTCTATATAAAAAAAAAAACCCATTTCATTCCTTATCTAAATAAGGGCTGTTGCTAGAAACTTGTAATCAAATGCAAATCAGTTGCAACTTAAATTGCGCATTTTAATTCTCGCATACGTTCTAAACAATAATTTCAATTGGCGTTTGCGGCGGCGATCTAGTGCAACTTAACAAATAACGATAACATTCTAGCAACAACCCCTTACATGTTAGATACATGATTTATTACGAAATGTTGTGTAATAAATGTGAATGTCAAAATAAATTGTACCTGTAGCATTATCTTTTAAATTTGCATTGAATTGAAGATCGTAAATGCTTTGTCATTTACACAGATTCAACTTGATGAACTTATGACATTTAGGGGTGTTGCCCAAAGGTTGCAACTGATCGCAAGTTGCAGTTAATTGGAATACACCAATCAAAATCATTGTTTTATGCGCATCTTGTTTAATGCGCACACCTCGTACGAATAAAAATGCGCGTTACAATTTCCAAAGTTGCAGTTGATTTGCAATTGATTCTGAGCAACACCCCCTTAATCAGTAGTCACACGATGTGCAAACGTAGAGCCGTTAGGAAGTTAGTTTCACATTCAGAGCAGAAATATTATGTTTTTCAAATTCAAGTCAACTCGGCTGTTCCTAATCGTGGTGTAGTGGTTCTGACTCTCGCCTTTCGAGGGTCATAGGTTCGAATCGTACCCATGGCGTTAATTTCCTTCAACAAGAAATTCATCCACATTGTGCTGCACCCAACCCAGGTGAGGTGAATGGGTACCTGGTAGGAATTTATTCCTTGAAAAAGTTTATGCGCCTAATAGCTGCACTGCTAAAGCCAGGGTAATAATGCTGCAATTGTATAACGCTTAGGGAATTCTTATGAAGAGTTGATAAGCGTTATATAAAAGCCGTTCATTATTAGTATTCATGTTATAACATGTATACGTCTTTGGCGAAGCAGTCTTAAACGGCGAGGCAAGCGCACACGTTCTGAACTGCATTTCAAATAGGACGGAATGCTCAAGCTGAAGCCAGGATGATGGAATGCAAAGACGAATGGATTCATTGTAGAGTTAGCGATTAGCAACGTTGCGCCAACGGTTAATGGTATCCTTTCTGAAACTGTAGTAAATATAGAACATCCGACATAGGTTAGGAAAGAAATGATGAATAATGCAGCAACGATTACGAGACTATTCATGACTCGGAGTTCTCGTCTTCTGATAGGTGCGTCTCCTCGTGTCTTGTGGATACGGCATGCGATGCTGATATAAGCGGTAGGAACGATTATGATGGCAACGCCCATTGGGATGCCCATGGTGTATCCAATATATAAGTCCCCGTGGATATCGTCCTGCCACGTACACACCATGTAGTGGACGGAATATCCTAGCGAGGCTATTCCGGCTATCTGAGGCACCGACGTCACAAAGCACGCGTGGGACCAAGCGATGATGGCCATTAGGAGGACGTTCCTGCGACGGAACCATTGTTTGTAGATCAGAGGCCGGACAAACCGCATCCACCTATTCAAGGCTATGAGCACCAGCATGTTCACGCTCGCCATTATAGAAGTGGTTCCAACCGCGCCCGCGCATAAACACAACCAGGAGTTTGTTCCCCCGCGGTACACGCGCAGCTGCGTTAGCGCTTGGATGGGGAAGAAAGCGGAGTTCGCAAAATCGGCCACTGCTAGATTCGCGATGAAGGTATCGGTTTTAGTGCGGAGTCTTTTGGAGAAAATCACCGATAGTATCACCATGCCATTTCCAATTAACCCGATGGGTGTCATTATGAAGAGGAGACACCCAGCAGCTGTCGCTAAGTTTAATTCAGCGGATGTCGCATTTGCCCCGAGGACATCCATCATATTGTCCTCCAAATGCTATGACGGTCCTCGGCCAAGCCTGCTCAATAGCTCCATGAAGTGCTGGTATGTTTTGATCTCATGTTTGGCATGTTTGGATTATGTAAATACGGTTTTGTTGCAAGTAAAAATCTCTGCAATTTGATTGTTGGCTTTTAAAGCTCTCCTGAACATAGTGCAGGTCTTTGATGTTTTGAGAACGCTGATAGTTGGCTTTCGAAAGACGATCCGGAACAACGAATGTCATATAATTAATGTTCGTGTGCAAAGTTTCTTGTGCAAAATGGAGAATTCTCCGCCCTCCCAAAAATCCAGACCCGTTGTCTGTCGATCCTACGTTGTGGAGCAACGAACAAAGCAAGATCGCTAGACAGTACTCCAGTCAACAGGTCAATCAGCGATCGCGTAACCAACGAGAGTTCATTTAACCTGTTTAAACGATGTAGCTTGGGCTCCCCCGTTCAGCACAAACATGCAAAATGAAATAATTAGACAACGGAGAATGGTGATGTGCTGGGCGAAGAAGTCCATGGCGGTTGAATTTTTTGTAACTATGCTCCCGTTGAAAAGAAAAAAAGCGGAGTCGTATATGTCCCCGATGCCCAACCATGCTTATGGCTCTAGGTGAATATATAGCCACCCACTGGCAAAGTGAGGCTTAGTATTAGGCCAACTGCAAGAAGTATGTATGAAAAAGAGCACATGCCCTTGCTCCGCAATATAATTATATACAGTAAGCAAGAAACCTTACCGATCTATATCAACTGGTGAACGTGAAACTTGCGCCGTAATGCAGTATATGAAATTCCCATCAGCTGATTCGAAAGCTAAATGGTTGCAAAAGGTTTGAAGTAAAGGTTTATAAATGTCACGCATACCTTCAATGTTCTTACGACGTGACGGTAGCTAGAGGCTCATAGTCTGAGCAGACAAATAAGTCCCGACATGGCAACAAGTCAAAGGGCATCCTATTGCAGTTCATGTTCAGTCTGTCGAAAAACACGTTTGAAAGAAGAAGTAGACCAAGCTTTCTTGCAATATCATCGCTAATTGCACGTTTGCTACCGGCAATATAATATTATGAAAACACGGATAAAGTATTCCTGCTCTGTTATGAGAAAAGTAATAATAATTGATATCAAGCTCAGGCATTGTCAGGTGGCAACTTGATGCTGTCGAAATACCATGGAGTTATTACTCAATGATATACGGCACTCTTCTTGCTTTGATCTTCAGAAATCTACCGCCTTTATTTTATGTATATATTTGTGGTAAATTTCAGCTGCTCTGTCCAAACGGGTACAGATGAAATTGTATTGTAAAAAGAACTCGATATAAAATTTATCGGTAAAAATAAACTGGATCAGTAGACAATAGATCCATACGCCGTGTATTGAACTGTGCGGGTTCCGATTTGAAAAGTTTACAGAGTACATTTGGTTTGGCGTTCGACTTAATTTCATGGAAATAGATTATCGTGTTAAAGTTTTCCTTCGATGACGCACGTTGCAAAAGAACCATCTCTCAAAAGAAAAGGACCTGAAAACATCTAAAGCGTACAATGAATTAAATTTCCATCCTTCCGCTTTACAGTTTATCATTAAAGGGGAACTTCACCCAGACATTGATGTGCGCTCAGTGGATGAAGAAAAATACAATCTGTGAAAATTTGAGCAAAATCCGACAATCCATTCAAAAGTTTTGATTTACACCCCCGCATGGGCTCCTCAAATTGGCACCTTACAGGCTCAAAATAGCTGCCAACATGGAGAACTCTCCTTTCACTTTGTACACAGAATTTCACATTTCTTCTTTTTCTAGAAAAGTAGACAAAATTGTACCTTTCTCTTCAAGTATGATATGGACATTTTGATTCTGCATGCATTTCGGAATGATTTTTTTGTTATTTATTGTCACGTTTCTAGAAAAAGAAGGAACAAATGTGAAATTCTGTGTACAAAGTGAATGGAGAGTTCTCCATCTTGGCAGCCATTTTGTGCCTGTACGTTGCCAATTTAAGGAGCCCATGAGGGTCTTAAATCGAAACTTTGAAAATTCATAAGTTTTGAATAGATTGTTGGATTTTGCTCACATTTTCACAGTTTGATCATTGTATTTTCTCCACCCACTGAGAGAACATCAATGTCTGGGTGGAGTTTCCCTTTAGAGAGTAATCAAAATCCTACGATCTTAATATGACCGCACAAGTATCTTTAGAGTGGGATCTTATGCCTCAAATAGATGGGGTGATAAATCAGAACAAAAAAAAACGATTGCAAAACAGTATAGCACATTGTCTCCGTAGGATCATCATAAACTGCGCATTTAGACATAATTTTACATTTACCTATTGATCTATTCTGGCTTCTTTGCGGTTAGTTTCTTGATCTCAAGAGATCTAAAAAAAACAAAAATCAACTCAAATATCATTTTCAATATCCATAAAATCCTTAACGAAATACTGATTTATTGCAAATCAAAATCAATCACAATGTATTTGTTAAATCAATTAAAGGAAACATTTGACATTAAAACTATTTTTCTGCAATAGACTTTAAATTGTACGGAAAAGACGGAAACTTTAATCTTGTAGCGACAATAAAATAATACACATACATCCTATCAATTAGCATATTAATTTTTTCAAGACGATAAAACACATCTGGTGTTTTGATTCGATAACTTTGGATGCAATTCTCAAAGAAATATATATATACCAGATGAATAAGAGGAAAGATAAACAAAATCTACATCAAATCTGGCCATTATTATTGTTCAACCATTTGCTGTTTGTTGCAAAAAAAAATTGAATGAAAATAATCACTGAAATTGTCATTTAAACCTTATATTGACAACATAATCAAGTTGTCAAAATCCTTAGTTTTCATGTGAATTGGCAACTTTTATTATTCTAACATTCTTCGGGCGATGATGATTCAATTTGGTAACATTATATCTATCCGCATTGTGCTGCACTCAACCCAGGTCAGGAGGGTGTTTTATCAAGATTTGTCGCAGATACAATTAGTCAGCGCTGACAAATTCCTTGATTGTGATTGGATGAAAAGCACTATGGCTGACAGTTGCTAAGGGAACTGTCGGAAAATGA
>BQKZ01002027.1:48493-82341 GCA_036244855.1 Temnopleurus reevesii
AGAAAATGTATAATGGCAGAGAAATGTGCAAATAAAGGGTCAAAATTGGGCCATGTCGGGCCGACAGATTTTATACCAGTCCCACGCGCTGCTTCCTGTGTTTGCTGCAGTGGACAGAGCACGTGGAGAATGATATAATTTCGCTTTTAACCGGTTTGAGGTTATCTTATTAGTTTTCCCTTGTCTACACAAGTCACGTTGTGCTTTGTTTGTAACATAAGATTATCTTAATCATTCATTTTTCCAAATTAAAGTTCTTTGCAAGTACTCGATACTCGCTTTAACATGAGCGCCGCTATCTTGGACCCCAAAGCAACTGACATTTTGAATATCAACTCTTCAGATAAAAAATCAAATTAAGATTAAAGGCTCAGCTGAAATTCATGGACTTTACCAAGATTTTCTTTACTTCATTATAATACAGGATAGAAACATTTAATTCATATTCATCGATACTAACTCATATCTTGTCAATTCAAAGATTCAACTATCTCCTATTTGATGCAGACATGCAGTTACTTTCACTTGACTTCTTGTCAGTATGCAATTCAAACTAAATTGTAACACATTTTATGCTTTCTTTATGCAGGGAAACTCACGACAAAATACACATGAGTAAGACTTACAATTCTCCTTGTACGAAATAAGAAAACTGCCAAAACCAGGAGACAAAATACACTTCAGAAAACAGTTAGCTGAACCCATGGCTGTAGGTTGCACGTTTCACTCTAACGCTACGATACATGACTGCGAAGTGATGTGTCTGCTTTTTTAATTTCCAATTTATTCGCTTATTTTTTTTTATTTTTTTTTTAAAATCTGTTGTCTTATTACAAGAAAGCAGGGTAAGCCGTGTAGGCCTGCTCTATCAGGGAGACCTGCATGGCGACGTCAAGATTGTTAAGCCCGAGTCACATATAAATACGGATTGAAGACGATTCAACACAACTCTTTGTTCAGGGGCACTTAACTGTAAGATATAACAAAGAGTCGTGTTAAACCGCGTTCAATTTGGACTGAGGCCTTAAACCCCGGTCACATAGGGCCCCGGAAGCAACACGACTCAACACGATTCTTTGTTCTGAGGCAGTTAAATGTGAAATAACAAAGAGTTTCAAATTCCAACTCTATTCATAGACAAAATAGCCATTCGTAGAGCGCTGTGTTCAGCTTTATTTGAGGGTTTTCTCCATTTAGTTTCTTTATCTACGATCTTGACCAAGTCCGTTTATTTTCAACATGTTGATTCGTCTAGAGCTCAGCCTCTAGCCGAGGCCTCTTGCTATAGCTCTGTAAACGACTTGAAACGAAACGGCTGTCATGCAGACTATGAGCCGCTTCAGTCCGCGATTTGCTGCATGCTATTCTAAGGGGGTGTTGCTCAAAATCAACTGCAAAGCAACTGCAACGTTGCAAATTGTAACGCGCATTTTCATTCGCGCACGGTATGCGCATTCAACATGACGCACATGAAACAATAATTTTGATTGGCGCGTTCCGATCAACTGAAACTTGCGATCAATTGCAACTTTTGAGCAACACCCCCTAAGACTCCCAGACTCGTTTCCTGCGGCAACATTCGTAAATAAACAGCACTCTACTGACGATTGCAGCCGCGAGTAAGCCTTTGTACAGGCTATCTAGAACTATGTTTCTACTCTGAAACCATGTTGCCAGGATCGCAGAAGCAACCCAATGACAGTATGTTTTGCTGTATAAGAGTCCCGTAAACTCACAATGCAGGCAATGGTATGTATCTTTGTATGAAATATCGAGTATGGTATTACGAAATTGCTTCAGAAATATGTATGCCCTTGATTAAAAGAGGCACTTATGCCTCTATTAGGGACCTTAAGCATGTACAAGACGGTATGGCTGATCACAACGTTAGCTCTAAGGTCCGTTCCAGAAGGGTGCACCAACACAACACTACTTCTTGAATGGACCTTAGAGCTAACGTTGTGATCGGCACTACCGTCTCCTCTGGATCCATTTTTTCCTATTCCCTATTAATCAGCAGGTATACGTAGCACCCTCTAGGAGCCGCCACGGGGAGGGGTGACCTGGGGGGGGGGGGGGGGGGGGGGGGGGGGGGGGGGGGGGGGGCGAGCGGATACGGGCGAGCGGAACGGGCATGGGAATTAATTAGGAGTGTGGAAAAAAGCTCGATTTCGGCGCAGCTTTCTCATCCACCCCATCAAACCAGGGGTGCTCTCCCCGGGGTAGTTGTCCCCGGTTCAGTTGTCCTCGAATGTATTGTCCTACAGCTAGGGAAGCTATTATACGGGGGAGTAGTCCTCCTGGGGAGTACTTCTCCTTGGGAGCGGTCCTGCGGGGAGCTCCCCCCCCCCCTCTCTCTCTCTCTTTCTCCATCTCGGTCTCCATCTCTCTCTGTTTCTCGCTCTTTCTCTCTGTCTCTCTATCTATCTCTTTCAATTTCTCTCTATTTCTCCCCCCCCTCTCTCTCCTTTTTTTTGTGATAGAGAGAGAGAGAGAGAGAGTATGTGTGTGTGTGTGAAGAATCCCACTCTGTCCCCTTTTCTTCTTTCTTTCACTCTCGTTTGTTCCCTTTCTATTGCCGTACCTCGTACAATACCCATTTCTAATTCAGATATGACAAGACAAAATACACCGTGTTTGTGTTATGGATGTATTTATTGATGATATCTCAGAATAACCAGATTTGTTTTCATACAAAATATATAGGTAGATGTTTTACATAGTGAGCATGCGTATGGCCACTTTTAGATAGTGAAATTTCGGAATGAGCCGGCTAGCTCCTGTGCCAAAGTATTCACCAACGAGATTAGACCTCGAAAATAAGTATAAACCATTAAAGTTATTGAGTTATTGGCAGAAGAAGCTACTATCCTGAACCACATGCGTTAGATTTTCCACAAAGCCCTTAACATAAACGTCCGAGTCACATCACTGTAATTTTCCAATCTTAATTCTAACTCATGATGACAATGAGAAACGCATTTTTTAAGTACTTTATATATTTATCTCTCCCTCAAAATTGGTATGATAATGGTGAACTGAAGAATAACTTTTAAATCGTCACTCTATGTAAATACTGTTCGTAGTTTGATAATAGGATCGTTTGTCTATATCTTGGCAAATTTAATGCTCTTCTTGTCAGAAAAAAAAACGCATGTCGTTGTTGCAAATATCCTAAGAATATTTTGTTAAAATTGGCAAAATGAGGCTTGCTAACCATAATATTCAAGCCAACTTTTCATGTTTGGCGGATGTGAATAAAAGTTGCTGTTTCAGGCTTTATCATGTGCCGTTGTGTGGTATTTCCGGTGTCAATGTTCGGGATGAATGGATATATTGATATTCTTTTCTGAAATAAAAGAAATAAATTTGTCAAAGATCAGAAAATTTAGGGTTTCAATTAAACTATGAGTCTGTGATGTGGATATTTTGTTTAGATCATCTGATAAACTTCATCCATTTTATTTAAAAAGAGCTATTTACATTTGGACATATTTACATGATGAACTTTCTAGTTTTATACTGTTATTATTATTATTATTGTAGGATGGCATCTATAGATTATCCTAATCAAATGTTCAACATACAGGCTCGCAATTTAATTAAAAGTCCTAAACATTCCGATCTTTTTAAAGTTACTGTTTTCATTTCAGAAAAGAACATAAACATACCCATTTTGCCAGAATATCAACATCGGCGATATCTCATAACAACAACAACAAAAAAACGTGAAACAGCAAATTTTATGACAACAATCAAACATGACGGGTTGAATTGATAATTATGTTAGCATGGATCATTCTTTGGGAATTTTGACAGAGAGGACGATATATGCCTCAAAATCCCCGCATTTCTGTATTTATTTTGACAAGAAATTCGATGCGATCTTTACCACGATAAAACATTAATCCTGTTTTAAAAATCTGAAACGAAATTGACACCAAATGTTTCAGAAGTTATCTGTTATAGTTCTTGCGAGAGTTCTTGTCGGGTTCAACAGTTGGCCAATAGCATTTGTTGTTGTTGTTGTTGTTGCTTTCATGTTTTTTTTCCCACGTTTTGCTTTTTGTGATAGCTTCACATTTCTGAGTTTGGTGAGTTCATACTTGAAAAAATGTATTGCCTTTTATGTTCCAAGACGCCTTTGGGGAGGAAATACATAATTCCTTTGCGCTCAGTTGAATTCATTGGTAAGGTTGTATGTTGTGATGCAATTATGATGTGAAATAATAGAATAAAGCGTCTCAAATGTTTGATTTCTCTTCATCGCATTAACAGGGTCCATAAGCTGCGGAGTAAAATATGTTATCTAATTTCAATGGTTGTCTAATAACTCCATCCTGGCAAATAGCTGAGCCATATCTTCTCCTCGAAATGCCTAGCCTGACTTGTTTCCATTAACAAAGTGTGTTGCATAAGCTACATGGGTTTACATTAATGCGACTCGGTGTCTTTAAGGGCTTTGAAGAAAAAACAGGGAGTCAATTGCATGAAAGGGTCTTAGTTATCATCTTCTTGCTAAGACGTCTTAAATTCTTGTACCACCCTCTCAAACAGACACAAGTGTTGATATGTTAAGGTGGCACAAAGCTAAGATGTCCTAATATGAAGAGTTAAGATCATTTCGAGCAAACGGCAACAGGCAGCTATTAAATGTTCAGGTAAAAAAAAGCTCTATGCTAATTACTTACTGGTCTCACTAGATTATAAGAGGTCCTTTCTCATTCGGCTGGTGGGGTACTACTCCGGCACAGGTTGCTAGAAAGGTTGATCAGAACTCGGTCTGCAATGTAATCTAGGTGACTTTGTTTTGTTAGATATGTTGATAATTCGACACATTTGCCGGCGTTTCAATGGCTTTTGCAACATTTGATGACTTGAATATCATATAGTCATTGATCAATTTCTGTAGCTATCATATCCATGTGAATATAATGAGTAATTAATTCCACTATTACTTTGAATTGAAAGGCCCGATCAAACAATTCCATAAGTAAAGTGCAAATAAAGTTTGGTCAATGATAAATAGTACTTGAAATCAGAATATCAATGAATTGCCTAATTTAGGCAATGACAAGTTGTTCCTAAACATTTTGGAAAATGTCAACTTTTCCGTAACCATTGACCCATTTCTGTGGATTTCATATCCATGCGAGTAAAATAAGACATTAACTACATCTTAACTTTGGATTGTAAGGCCCGATCAAACAATTCCATGAGTAAACTGTAAATAATGGAGTTTGGTCAATGATAGATAGTTCTTGAAATCAGAATATCATTGAATAACTTATTTCATAGAATGATAAACTTTTCTGTCATAACTCGGAAAATTTTTGGATCATTTCATCATACTTTCCCATCATGAATGAATCAAATAATTCCACAAGTAAAATGTAAAAATGCATTTTGATCAAGAGAATGGCGACAAATACTTGTGATGAAAATACAAAACTATTGCTTTGTTCGTGGAATGGTGCACAGTTCTGTAAATATCCTGTAAAATATCTGAATCATTCCATCGTATTTGTTTTCCATGCTAATATACCTCATAGTGCAAGATGTAATTTCTTGCCAATACAACCAATTGTTCATATCGATCGAACAGAGCATGAATAGATAATCAACAACATATCATAAATATCATAGACATATTTTTGCATTTTTCATACATATTTTTGATTTTTTTTTCATTTTTCAATTTTTGAAGATTTTTTTGTATTTTCATTTTTGAATATTTTTTTGTATTGTCATTTTTAAACATTTTTTTGTATTTTCATTTTTGATTATTTTTTTTTGTATTTTCATTTTTTTTTAAATCTGAAATTTAGATATTTCTTGTATTTTCATATTTTATATTTTTGCATTTTGATTTTTCATTTTCATTTTCCTTTACAAATATTTTGTTTTTTTGTCAGAATGGCCATATTGATACAATATAGACAATGCAATAAATAACTATCTACGTGACTATTTACAAAAAGGTGCAATCATAGGTGAACAAAGCTTTGGCTTTTGATGGAATAGCCAAGGTGGAGTAGGCTGCATGCGAAGTTAACATGAGGATGACCCCAGCTCGTCCTCATCCCCTTCATTCAGCTGCAACTCATTGAGCTTGTCTAGTACCTCCTGCACCGTTGGTCTCTGGTCTGGACCAGCTTCGTAGATGTCAATACCATAAGACTGGATGTCGTCGAACTTCATTGCCCGACCTACGGTAGCCAGCAGTCTTCCGAGGGAGTAGACATCACTAGATGTTGTGAAAGGCTTGGCGTCCAGCACGCACTCTGGAGCAACATGGCGACAATGTCTGCCACCTTTGTACTGCTCAATCTGCTCTTCATCCAGCGGCATGACGAAATTGGTACTGATTTCAGAAGCCCATCCGAGATCGATGATCTTGGCTCGCCAGCGTCCATCGGTGTCCTCGACAACCAGGATGTTGTCGAATTTGAGGTCATTAGAGAGGAAACCTTTGGAATGGAGAGCCTTGATTCCCTCTGCGACATCACGAAGGACAACAAACCACTCATCTCTGTTTAGATCTGGGCCCGTCTTTAGGAAAGACTTGGAGATGCTGTCAGAGATGGTGTAGCTTTGGTCTTCAGATTCAGCTCCAACAAACTCCATTGCAATCACCCCCTGTTCCCCGTCCTCGATCTCAAAGCTTCCATAAAAGGTAGGAAACCAAGGCAGGTTGGAGATTGACTTGTGGATCCTGACCTCATTCTGGAAGCATTCTCCTGGGTACTCCACCACCTTGACAGCTAGAGGGATCTTCGAGACTGCATGACGGAAGAGGTAGACAGTTCCTGAGACACCACTACCAAGCTCGATAGTGCATCTTGATTCTTCCCAAGGGATGAGGTCTTCCATCTGGGTGACCATGCTACTGCTGATATCTGGTGCTGTCTCAAGGCCCATAGCAGAGGACATATCAGAAGCACTGTGGATCAGAGAGATTTCGCTGCTGTTGACATCCGGTGCTGTTTGAAGGCTGCTGATAACATTGGAGATTACAGAGGCATCCCTGAAGAGAGCTGACTTACTGGCCAGTTGAAACGCATCACCTGCACAGAACCTCTTGAAGCTAAAGCAGCGACGATCAAGATGGATGATCTCACGGGCTGCAGGGGACACAAAGCTTTGGCTTCGGGAAGAGATGCACAGAGAAAGTGGCTCTTTGATCTGCTGAAGTTCTTGCTTCGCCATTCGGTAGAACACAGGGTTTCTGTTTACAAAACGAAAGGAATACTAGGAATTAGTACTAAAACATAAATGACACAGGGTACAACGAGATTAAAACCCAAAACTAATTGGGCTTATCCAAATAAAACCACAGTAATTATTAGAGTAATTCAAGCCCTACAATATATATAGAGTAGTAACCCGGTATCATTATGTCTCTATCATTAATAACTTGACGGGGAAAAGGCTACCTAGGATGTTCTCTATGAAGAAACTAAAGAGGCTCCAAAATTTGCCTACATATGGCAATTTACAGCCTTTTTCCTGGCACATTTAAGCTACCGAAAACGGGACAACTATAGAGCAGAATTATATAAGAGCCCTTTAAAGAAGAACGCTTTTTTTTAAAAAAACCCGCATGTATCAAATTTCTCCGCCTACGCCTTAGATCTGGTATACATTGCAAGTTGGATTAATTTCAATCTTTATACATGTTCACAGTAAAATTAACTATAGACTACCTGGTGTTTTTGGCATCCCCTTTGTAGCTAAGCTGGATCTTTGGCGTATCTTTGACTGACTCACATCCAGAGACAGAAGCAACATCCAATGAGATCTTGGAGGATGGAGAGACTACAGCTACCGCGGACAGTTGATCTTCAGATCGGGCTTGATGGTCAGCTGTCTGGATGGCTACAGATGGCAGCTCGCCATCTGGTCGGATTTGATCTGGTTCTATCTGGAAGGCTACCGCGGACAGATGACCTTCAGATCGGGCTTGATGGTCAGCTGTCTGGATGGCTACAGATGGCAGCTCGCCATCTGGTCGGACTTGATCTGGATCTGTTTGGAAGGCTACCTCGGACAGTTGACCTTCAGATCGGGCTTGATGGTCAGCTATCTGGATGGCTACTGAGGTAAGTTCTGGTCGAGAGAGATGGTTCTGTATGAACAGGAAAAAAATTATAATTAATACATCCGTTTATTTCATTCGAAAGTCATTTTAAGAATGGGTGAGAAAAGGTATTTAGTGGAAAGAGAGGGAAAAGAAGAAAAGAAAGAAAAAAAGACGGATGACTTATTGTAAAACAGAAACTTCAATTCTTGTACAAGAATGCAATTTGTTACAGTAAAAAATTGTCATCTCTCCAGCCTTTTTATTGTAATTTCTATATTATCTGGCATTTATTATTTAACGCTCACCTTCAGATCTTCTTGAGCCTGTTGGGTCTTTTCCTTGTGCTCAATCAAGGACTTTTGAAGGTCCTTGATCATTTGAAGGTTCTTCTCATTCTCATTCGTCCAGACTTCTTTAAGGAGATGAATCTTTTGTCCGTTCTTTTCCTCCTCTTCCTGCAGGGCCTCTTCAAGTTCTTTGATCTTCTGTCTGCTCTTCTCCTTCTCGTCGGCCAGAGCTGTCTGAAAGTCGGTGATCTTGGGTTTGGTCTTGTCCTTCCCTTTCAGCCAGGCTTTGTTAAGGAGGGTGGTTCTTTGTCCGGTCTTCTCCTTCTCTTCCTGCAGAGCTTTCTCAAGGTCAGTGATCTTTTGCTTGCTCTTCTTCTGCTCCTCTGCAAAAGATGTCTGAAGGTCAATGATCTTCTGTTTGTCCTTCTCCTTATCTTTCATTAAGGATTCATGAAAGAGATGAATCCTTTGTCCGTTCTTCTCTTCCTCCTCCTGCAGGGTTGCCTCAAGATCGTTGATTCTTCGTCTGTTCTTCTCCAAAGCTGTCTGAAGCTCGGTGATCTTTTGTGAGCTCTTCTCCTTTTCTTCCTTCAAGACTATATGATGGTTCTCGGCCCATCGGTCTACCATAGCTCCAACGATAGTAGACACAGATCCAGATGTTTTTACACCCATGGATTCTGCAAGTCTCTGAAATGAAGAAAAAACATTTGTTCTTGAGAAAATTACATTTTAGACCGTAAAAGTTTAAATGGATAATGATTGAGAAAAAAAGAGAGGGAGGAGGATACGGGAGAGAGGAAGAAATTGAGAACACGAGGGGAAACAAAGCCTTTTCCCCCTCCTTTGACATTCTTTTGGAATTTTACTCATGTGCTTTGGGGTGTGCTCTGAACTCTTATTAAGACCATTATAATAATCTCACGATACATAGCGCTATGTATATTTAAATTTTTGTCAATATATATTTTGAAATTTGCCTAATAATGGTAATAATAAAGGGGGGGGGGGTGGTGACAAATGGAGAGCGATTTAGGGAGAAGGGCAAGGTTTGGCGAAATATATACGAAAAGGGAAAGAGGAAAGCTGACCAAGAAAGACCAATACCTGGAGAGTCTCATGAACTTGTTTGGTCCGGTCTTTTTCGAAGAGTAGAGAAGATCTAAGTCCAGCGATGAGAGAGATCGATTCCTTCCCTTTCTCTGCGATGGCGTCTGCAATGCTCGTCCAATCCGAATCACCTGGGGTCGCTCCGCAGATTTTGGCCAAGTTCTATTGAATTAGATTATGATGAAGCAAAGCTATTTGACTGAAGGTTTGATCCACATTCAGTTAATATCTTATCAGCCTTATTTGTTTATACTAATGAAACTTTCTTATTGGCCTGTATACTCATCGACAGACGTGAGAAGTTATTAGTTCTCTTATGGTTTTAATGCTTTGTTGAAATGACATTTAGGTTTTTAGTATTTGCTTTTTGTCGTCATGTTTACATTTTTCTTGGATATATGTATGTAAGTATATTCAGAACTTGTTTTGTTTTCCCCTGAGGAAGAGGGCAGGTTGCCCCCGAAAATTTGGGACTTTTAAAATAAAAATTATTGGCATTAATGCACACTTCTCGTCTCGTCTTTTATGTAAGTATATAAGTATATATGGATTTACTTATAAACATATATTATAGATATGTTATAAATATATAAATGAATTGAGTAAATGAACGAAATTAAAGACATAGTCCTCTAGTAATGGGTTTAGGTTTAACCCTCGTATAAGTATACATGATACATACGTATATGGGGCTTTTTAAGTGGGTTATTCTTGCTGACTACCTTACAAAAAGACAAAGAATAAAGCTAGAAGAGTTTATTAATCTTTACAGTCACTTTGTTTAAATGACCGGAGTAGGAAAATCGTTAATATACAAAGCTAAAGTTATTAATGGTATATACATCAAGCATTTGATTCTCCATTCAAATAAAATTATTATTTGAAAATATTTTCGTACTTGGAGAAGTTCACCAAGTTGCTTGACCTGCTCCGTTCTCTGTTCCAGGTCTATCTTTAGATCACTCATCTCCTTCTTGCTCAAAGTCCTGGGCCCGTATTCCGATAGCGAGGTTTAAGTTAACCCTGGTCTAAATCTGTGGTTTAAGTATGGTTGGCCAAAAAGGCTAGAATCTCTAACCGTCAATGTTTAATTTACCAGCATATATGGTACTCATATTATTTAAAACTGTCTCTGAATGAAAACCTGAATAGTTTTCTACATTATTAGAGCATGGGAAAAGATAGCATCCAACATACAAATCAAACATTGGAAGTAAAATTTTGACAATTTTGGCCAACCATACTTAAACCACAGGTTTAGACCAGGGTTAACTTAAACCTCGCTATCGGAATACGGGCCCAAGTGTCCAAAATACTGGCTCTAAGGTTAGCGGTCTCCTCTGGGATGGAAACCACGCCCATCATCTTTGCGATGTTCTGATTGGTTCAATGTTAGAGATCAACAATTACATAATCGAACGGGATAGGCGGGTTTACGAGTAGATGCAAAGTTGTTGCGTTTCTCCACACAAAATCAAACAACATTTTTTAACTTATCAAATTCCTTTGTAAGCGGATACCAATTGTATGCGTACACTAAAATAACTGCTGTTATTGGCTAACCGAAAGCTACGTTCGTTGATAATAAATGTTTTAATCCCTTCGTAAATTAACTGGTGTATATTTACTACACATGAACAAGAATGTCTTGTCTCAAGGGAAAACGAATACAAACCTTCGTTTTCATATATTTGAAACGACTTTTTCACCATCTATTCTTTAGTTTAACACCCACGCGGGAAGAAGGGGGGGGGGGGGTCCCCTTTTTACACGCCTGTATTATTATTATCATCATCATTATTATTGTTGCTATTTATTCTTATTATTCTTATTATTGGAAGTAATAACATTGCTATCATTTTGTTAAAGTCACCTGCAAAGCTTTAGTTGTAATACGCTTCTCATCTTCAGGGTCTGTAGGTTTGGGCTTTCCCTTCTCCTCCTTTAACGCCTTCTCAAGGTCAACTAACTTTGACTGCTTGTCTTTCAATCGGATCATGATGTCATCGATGATGTCATATGGTTTGATGGTAGACTTTCTGACAGGCGTTTTTACACCAAGGAAGGTGGCAAGCTACTAATGAATTGAAATAAACCCGTTTGGTACAAGGTAAATTAATTTTGAATGTATATAGTTAAGCTTTTAGTAATATATCGCTTTGTAATTAATCTGGAAGAATCTGACAACCCCAATGTCTCTTTCTCTCAACCAGCTTTCTCTTCTACTCTTATTTGAAGCTCTTTCAGCTATTTCTGATTTAATCAAACTTAATTTTAGGATTATTGTTTATATTTTAGGATTTTGTTTTCATTTAGAGTTTTGGGTAGATCTCCGCTAAAATAGGTACAACCAGCGGGCAAAACAACATTGTTATCATAATTTATATAGACTGACGACCATGAATTGTATGTATGTATATTTTTTGTCTTTGTTTTCTTTTGTTTTACTTGTTTCGTCAGATTTGTAGCCGTGATCTTGAAGGGAAGCAAATGATTAAGAAACAGGTCCTTGAATGCATTATTGTATTTTAACTATTTCTTTTTAGGAGACCACATTATTTGCACAGAAATATGTAACGACTGAAATCGGATCAATCATCAAATGATCATGATAATGAAGGAAGTGTTTATGATTCAACATTGCATTTTTTTCTTTTCTTTAATGCAGTGTATTTAACATTCTTTTCTAGGAGACCACATTCTTTGTACGGCAAACTGTAACGACGTAAAACGTTCCAATGATCCGAAGGTCATATCAATGAATTCAAGAAGATATGTAAAAGATGAGACATTTAATTTTCTTCAATTTTCTTTTAGTCCTCACCTTAATCTGTCTGTCCTTGTCATATAGAGCTCCGGTCGCCTCCATGGAGTTCTCTTTGTACTGGGACGCCCTCTTTACGAGATGCGACACAACTTCGATGACGTCATTGGCTGGGGCCATTTTGAAATCGAATCCACTGTCGCCCAGTACGGTCTGAAGCAAATTCAAGAAAACGAAAATTTCAGAAAATCTAGACGACTTAAAATTTTTTTCTTGAGAAGGACTTAAAAAACTATATAAACGCTCGATTGTCCGTTTTTACTATAAATGATGCCCCCTATGCTGGTTACAGCGACTAATAAGGTATTTTTTTTTGAGAAACTGAATTAAGAACAACAAGTAATAACAATTGGCTTTTAATGCCAATAAAAGTCTTTGTGGAGATATTTCGTCTGCGGAAATATAAAATGATTTATTCAAAGTTTACATTTTTTTTAAATTTCAGTTAGATAGTACAGTTAAATTATCGACAGGTGGCAAATATTAGACGTCAGAATAATATGAATATGTTTATTTATGTTTAAGATGTGGAAAGAGGGAACGATAGAAAAGTAGCGATTGGCAAAGAAGAACGGACATATAGTTGGAGAGCGAACAGGCTTACGAATAACTACATTAAGGTATTAGTGGAATCAAAATAATAGATGTACCCTGTATACTAAAACCATGATGCAGCAGATTTTATATCACGTGGTGATGGGGAGGAAGAGGGCGTAATATATACATGTAGCTACGAAACATTTATGAAATATGAAATTATTGTTTTTCCCCAACAAATGATTACACTATTCTAAATCCTATAAAGAAATTAAGTCAGATTTCGAATAATTTGAAGAAGGGATTTGGGGGAAGGGGGGCGGATGGTATATTGTAATGAAACATCTATATTACCTACCTTCAGTTGCTGTTCAATGCTTTGATACACATCCTCTTCATTCTTTGCATCGAGTCGAGATTTAAAAGAGAGATCTAAGGCCGACTCAAGAATCATGTGATCAAGCATTTGCTACAATCCAACAAAAGAAATATGATTTGTTAAAACAATCCTAACAATCTATCTATTACAGGGGATCTTTTTAAATCTACCATTTATTTAGGTGATATAATTGTAAATGCATATCTTTAAAATTAAATCATAATCAAACATTATTTTCAGTCCATGAATTTCCTACTTCGTTGTTCATTTTGTTGTTCATTTATTTGCGATTCTTATATCAATACATTGATTATAAATGGTGCAAACATATGTTTATGTCATGTGAAATGTAAAATCAGTTTATGAATATGAACTCTGATTTTTTTTTTTTAGATTTGTCATAAAAACCATGCTGAGAGTGACAGAATTGTTTTTTTAGTTGAACTTCTTATATACACAGAAAAATCACAGCAAATTAAACAATTTATCCTAAGGTTTAAAAACATTAAAAAAATTCACTGCATCTAGACATGGCTTTAACAATATTTTTATTTATTTGTTTTCTTTTAAAGTTTTTATTGATCAAATAAATTGTGACAACATCAAAGTAACAATACTCATAGAACAATGATTTCAATAATCATAAATATAGTATAAAACAAAACAATGCCAAACGTAAAAATACAACATTGAAAATGGTGGATAGTCCTACTTTATGCATGATGGAATCATTTTAAACCATGTGGATTGGATTTTCTTTTCTGAAATTAACAACTGTTAGAATAAATGTTCGATTGGGGACCATTTTTTATAATGAATACTTTCAATTTTCCTTTCTTGGGCAATTACAAATTCAATATGTATAATTTGGCGAATAAAAGATGTTAGAGCACCAATAGAAAGTGTTTCATTTTTACATCTTTGAATGTAAATATATCTTTTCAATAATAGCAGTAAATGATTCAGCAACATTCTATGTGGACCTTTCTAATCCTTAATGAAACCCAACATCATCTTTTTAATTGTTAAATCTTCAAATTTTACACCAAATGACATGCCAAATTTATCCAATAAATTCTGTCTGATGTCATATGAGAAATTACAATCATAAAAAATGTGTTCTGGAGTTTCTAGCTCATCATTACAGAATGTACACAATTCAGAATTAAATAACTACTTTCATTTTATAAAGCCTGTCATTAGTATACAATATTTTATGTAACAGTTTAAACTGAAAAAACTCTGAGTTTAATTGTTATTTTTCAGGAGAATGAAATGTTAGTATCGATCTAAGAATTGTGAAAAGATTTGATGGAAGAAACTAACTTACTTTAAATTTATACTTCTCCTCTTCGATGTCATCTCGTCTTAGCATTGTGGGATTACCCCTCATCTTGCTGATGAGGTGCTTTATCCCACACATCCTAGGTTTGAAAAAAAAATATTATTTTCACGTCTTAAAGTCATTTTTATATTATTTGAGAGGCTTATTCTCCTTTTACAATAATCTATAATCGATTCGTTTCAATGATTTATAGGCCTTTTTATTTATCAATTTAGATTCAAATTCATTGCAAGTTTTATGCTTAAATCTGTAAGTAACAATTTGAATACCACTTCGGTTACAATCTGCATGGTCATTGCTATATCTGGCAAGCTTTCGGATTAAAATAAACCAACCTGAATATTGTTTTGATAAAAATATTCTTTAAAGGGTATTGACTTAATACAGGCTAAATTCAAGCTATTATCTTAATAATTTATCGATCCAAATAAATGATCGATAACACTGGTCAACAGCAAATTTGTTGTCTGTGATTTTTCAGCTAATTTATGGTAAATCTGAGGTGCTGAATTAAAAAATCACATTGGTTTTGCTCAATCAGGTCAAGTTTCCGAGCTATCCCCACATGTTGTTTTTTATGTTTTGTACACTTGAATGCATGTGTGGAGCACTTTTATAGGGTTTGGTGGGCTGAAATGTCATGGAAAATTGATATTTTTGTGAGAAATGATTATACTAATGTCATACTAATATCAATGAATATTCAGGCCCAATATTTTCTGGTAATTATGTTGACAATCCCTCAGTTTGAAGCTGTGAAACTTTAAAATCCTCAAAAAATTGGATGGGGCAAAGTATAAAGTTATTGGACAAAAATTGAACTGGAAGACCAGCCAAAATACTTATTTTTCAACATAAAAATATGAATTAGATAAACAAAACAAAAAAAGTTTGAGGAAAAACAAACAGAATTTGTGAAAATTATGAATTTGTAATTAAAAAATGATGAAAATAATAAACACCATATAGACCAATTGGCAACTTCCGTGACACCTTTTATTACCAGATGTACCAGGTTATCATGTTTATATAAGAAAATTGTGAATATATATATTTATATTTATGACAATCTATTAATTAAAATGATAAAATCTTATGAAATTCAATTGTTTTAGTACATGAAATATTATTCAGTTTCATAAAAATGGAAATATTAAAATGTTTGTTAAATTTCTTTAAAAATCTGAACATTCTGAGTTTTTTTTTTAATTATAGGTATTTATTCTCATCCATGGATAAAGGATAAAGGGTGAACGAGCCATTATCTTATCACCAGTATCACCAAATTTGGAGATTTGTAAAGTGATTTTGGCATTATTTTCATCACTCTTTATATTTATTAAAAATTCTGCATTTTCTCTTTACCTCTCATATTTTCCTTAAACATTTTGGGTCTTTTTTACTAGATTTATGTTCTGCTATTCATAAATAAATATTTTGGCTGGTCTAACCCTTTAATTTTGAAAAAGTAACCATATGAGTTCCTCATAAAAATTTTTAGAGGATTTTGAGGTTTCATGGCTTCAAACTGAACCATTTTCAGCAAAATTACCCAATATTATATAACTTTAATATTCCTTCCTATCAGTATAATCATTTCGAACCAAAATATTCATCTGCCATGTCATTTTATTCCATCACTACCTCCCAAAAGGGATCTACACATGTGTACATGTGAACAAAACGTAACAAAAAACATGTGGGGATAGCTCGAAAACTTGACCTGATTGGACAAAACTGATGTGATTTTTGGATTCAGCGCATCAGATTCACCCTAAAACAGCTAAAAAATCGCAGACAACTTTCAAAAAGTAAAATTTTGTTGACCAGTGTAATTCAATCACAATAACACAATTACTTCAGACTTCAATCATTGCAGTTCTCGTTTGAAACAAGGATAATAATGGATTTTGTCTACCAAGAATAAAATATTTTATGACATAAAATCATTAAATTCATCAGATAAAGAGTCTTTGTCTTGTCTTTCCGTATACGCCCGCAATCCAATTTGATGATTACGGCATTTGAGGTGTAGATCGCGACCAGACTAATTTCTATTCAACTATTTTATTGTAATTAATGTGAAATACATTTAATTAAAATAATCATTATATCAATTTATTTCAAACCGTTTGCGTATCCGTTTGTACTTAAGAAGCCTCAAGTACCTTAATGCTACTTAATTTTCATTAAATTTGAAGCAGCATTGCGGTTGTTTTGAATAATTATATGTGAAAATTTCATCATCATCATTATCATAATCATCATCATCATCATCATCATCATCATCATCATCATCGTCGTCGTCATCGTCATCATCATCCTCTTCTCCGCTTCTCCTTCCTCTTTATATTCTTCTTATGCAAGATAAACCACTGAGCTTGAATCTACGCAAGAATTTGTTAAGAACCATTATCATTATCTTTTTTTATTCTTAATCTCTATTCAAATCTCCATTTCCTATTTTTTTTAATAATATAAAAGTTAAATGATAATTACCTGACGTATATTTGATGTCAGAATCGCGAGAAATAACTCGAAAGTTACAAAAACTCCGTAAAAATTCGAATTGCTTCTTTCTTGCACAGTTTTATATACAGAGTCTGGTGTTGATCCATAAATACACACGTCTCCATGCCGCTACGTGCGTGCAAATGAGTTTGATTATGACGTCATTTGCCAAGGATCTAAAACTTTTCTCCAATCACCGCGCAGGGTTTGTTATAAACCACGGGCGCGCAAGGTTGAAACGTCACAAAGTTTCATGAATAATCAACATTTCCAACCCGCGCATGCTCTTTCACAAGTGCGCACTTCAATTACATAATAATATCGGTATATGAGCTGCGCGCGTCCCCCCAAAAAAGGACATTTCCATAGGTGTTTTATTAAGGAATTCACAAATGTTTTTTTAATCAGATTCTAAACCACGTTTACAAATCCATGAAATCTACTAAAATCATTGCAAAACGTCCACTTTTTGCTAAAATGGCACACGAAAATATTTAATTGGCTCATTAATGGAAATCGTAGCAGGGTATAAACACTTGTCTCCCTAAAAGAGTTTGAGATAGAATATAACTTGTCATTCCATTTGCCGATTACACACTTTTGTAAATGGATAAGCTTTTCCAATTATACAAGTTAAGAAACTCCCTGAATTTTTTTTTATTTCATTCAAATTTGAGTAACTTTGTTTAATTTTCAACTATTCAAATAAGTAAGTAACCTAAAACACGTCAAGATTTGACAGACTGGAAATAGAATCCATTGCTTCCATTCCCATCAAAGTCAGATTTGGGAGTCAGAAAATAAGTCTTTTTCTATAATATTCATTCACTGTGAGCAGAAGGAATAAAGGACTGGGACAAAATAAACAATTTCATTCAAGCATTCCCAGTAGCATTATGATCACAAAAGGAAGTCCAAGTTCGACTCTTGTTCAACATTTTCTGACATAAATAAGAGGATGGATATTACTTTGTGTCTATCTAGGTATTGTTAATTCTTGAATGGAGGTTGTTTACTTTGTCCCAGGCCTTTGTCCCTTCTGCTCACAGTAATGGTGATGAAAAACGTTATTCCATTGAGTTGAAGTAACGTTACTTGCTTTTTCTATGTTTCAGTTACTTTAAAATATTCCAGTATTGTTCTCTACTTAAAAAATAATATTAGTTGAGTTTGTAATACTTCAATATAGTTCACAACCTACAGTTTAGAAAAGCTATTGAGTAATAAACACAATTATGATTTGCAAGACTTCCATCGTGGTTAAGAATAATTAAAGATAGTTGATCAGTTATCTCACGATGTGCAAGCGTAGAACGTTAGTAGAATGACGTTCTACAATGTTGCAAAAATGAGACTTTCTTCTGTACTTTCTGTGCAATTACAAACGAATGCTGGACCTGCATTTATGAAAAATATTCGTATGTTTTCTTTCAATCCTTAATCACCATGACAACGCAGAACCAGTGGTCTATTATAAGAAACACCACCCGGTGAAATAAGCCATGTAACTTGTAGTGCTTCATTTCTGAATATGAACATTTGAGCAAACATGGCGCCGATACAGGACTTTTACACTTCGCAATTTGGGCGCCATATTGGTCACTGAGGCACTGTTCAAATATCTTCAAATTATGTAATTTTGTTAACCGTATATGAGTGTCTTTAACTTATCAATCTTGAGTTGATAGTTTGAGGGGTTTTCTTTATTGGAGTCATTTTCTTCCAAGCTTTCGAAATGGATACTATTCAAGGAAGCTCACCCGAAGTTCAACGTCTTCACTATGTAGTGGGAGCGGTACATATCATCTGGAGTAAGTTTATCTATTAAATTTATCTTTTATTCCATCGTATTTCAACTTTGTATTGCACTAATCTACTCGTTAGATCTAAATTAATAGATTTAACACGGTATAATCTATTTTCGAAAAATTAAGTCGACCGCAAATTCATTGCTCCTTTGTAATGCTATTGAAATCGGAACCGGAATTGATGTGCCCGTACAATACAATACACGGCGTACGGCTCTTTTGTCCTTGTCTCACTTTATTTTGCGGAAATAGTACACTATATATCGCGTTAGCAGCCATTTTTTGTAACAAATGGAAAACCCATGCCGGTTATCTAATTCTTGGCGCACATATTCTGTTTTAATCTATGAAAACGTGGGATCAATGAAAATGAAAATGAGAACGTTCAACTTCAAGTTCAAGTTTTTTTTTAATCTCATCTCCACATGAATCTTATACAAAACAATGTTGATACGAAATAATACAATTGTATTTTCAGAAAAATCAAGGAACTGTACAAAAGAAATTCAGAATAAAATTCAAACATAGATATTAATTTGTACAGAGAAGATTTTGATGACATAGAATGTTTAATATTTTTGTAATAAAGTATGTACTAAATGGAAATGGAGGGACCCATTAAAAAGTAAAAACTTGTAAGATATGGGCCGTCGAGACGAAAAGAATGTAATTTTGTCTTTAGAAAACAACAATTATTATCTTAAAAGAAATAACATTTTCCCTTTATCGTATATATTATTTCAGTGGCTGGTGGGGTGATCGGGAACGCAACTCTTTTCGCCGTGTTTGCCCGGTACAGGCAGCTCTGTAGTCCAGCAAACGTTCTTATTATAAACTTAGGAATTGCAAATGTGGGTAAGTTGTTTCAATATCTATCTTCTTCTCAATTTATGCATTATTTTGCATTTTCACTTGTTCAGAAATCATAAATTGTGTGCTTGTAGATGGATAGGTCATAGAGCGAGATGGCAAAGGAAAAATGTGTATGTGTGTGTTTGTGTGTGTGTGTGTGTGTATGTGTGTGAGTTTTTAATACAAATATGCGGGCGTGTGTGTGTTTTCCGTAGAGCCTCGTGTTGCATTATTTAACTTTTACTAATGTAATAAAATGATACAACAAAACGAAGCCGAATCTAATATGAAAAAACAAACATACACTATATCAATTTCCATGCGTTTGACAGACACATATAATTCATAATCCATTTCTGAAATTACAGTTTGGAACCAACTGGAATCTTTTACCGAGATCATGTTGTCTGATCTTCATTGTCAACTGTGAACTGCGGGGGATGTTATGCTTTGAAACTTCTGCAATGCTATTGGTCAATAACTTCCCCCTTCGTTTCGATGTGCGTGTATGATTATCACGTTTTTATTTTTTGATGTACTTCACAATTTTGAATGCTCATAGTATTCTAATCAAAACTCCATTTAAATTTCTGTAAATTGCCAATTAGTTCGATTGTATAATCACGAAGCCAATTACGATACCGCTTGTACATTTGAATATTTGTATATGGTATTGTTATCAAACATGGCCCCATAGAAGACCATCATATTGGCGAAATGTGCCACCGTATATAAATATCAGAAATAGATAAATGAATTAATAAATAGATAGATAAATAAATGAAAGAATACAAAAAGATATTGATGAATACAAATTTTTCTATATTGAATTTCCTTTCACAGGAATGTCATTGTGCTGCATCCCTCTCTCCACCACATCAAATTTTGTTCAGAGATGGATATTTCGATGGGAAGGCTGTAAATTCTACGGTTTCTTTTTCATGTTCTTCGGGCTAACAGTGATTGGAAATACTGCGATACTAGCTGTTAGTCGATACCTTATCGTCTGCAGAAATGAACTAGGTAAGAAAACCCCTTCTTTTCTTTTAAATCTCACAATTCGTTGGTATTTTACATCGGATTTCACCAAGAAATGGATTTTTCGATGAGAAGGTTGTAAATTCCACGGTTTCCTTTTCATGTTCTTCCGGTTAACAGTGATTGCAAACACAGCGATACTAGCTGTTAGTCGATACCTTATCGTCTGCCCAAATGGATTGGGTTAAAATTGCACCCTAATTTTCTTAAATTACATCGATCTTCCATAAAGTTGAGAGAAACCATTTTAAAGCCTAAATAGCTGCTACCTACCGAACAATATTCATTTTTACGCTGCGCCATTGTATTATTAATGTACGTAATTATACGTTTTACTTGCAAGGTCATTTGTTAATTGTTTGATGAAATGAAATTAAATTGAATAAAGTTCCTCTGTATTGATATCAAAGTTTGAACAATCTGAAAACCACAGTCCATCCAAAATATTTTGGAAAATATGAATTAATCCATTCTATGTTTCAACACATGTATCACATTTTTTAGATAAGAATTTAAAAGTTGGAAGTGTGAATTGTGGTGAATCTCAATATCTTTTTGCTCATGGATATTGGTAGCTATACACATCGATATAAAATGCAGACTTGACTCAAGTTCTGAGAAAAGCATTACACTTATCCGCTCGAGCCTAACGAAAGTTATGATGTCCATCTCTCAATAGCGGTTTCACAATTAAGTCGGTAGATCGTCTGACTTGGAAAGGAGAGATTCTTTGTGACAAGGGTTCGAATCCCAGAGCTGCCACATTTGTAAAGACATCAAAATCATAAAATATAGCACCTTTGTGAAAAGTGCAATATTGCACCCTATATAAGGTGCTCCTCGTGATCCATTAGTTCGTACTAGTTTTTTCTTAGTACGTAGTGTCCTACGAGTAAAAATATTGTTTTCCTATGTTCCATTCTCAAGATCTAATGTTTTTTTTTAATGATTAACGAATACAACAAATGCAGCAGGCAAGGATTTCTCTCTTAGTGTACTTGTGAAATCTTTTTCTCCAGAAACTCTGAACGCCAGAAAAGAGGGAATTTAAACTGAAATCTGAATTGTTCACAATTCTTAGAATGTATACGCACGAAGAAATCTGGGTGCAATTTTGCACCCTTAGGGATGCAGAGGCCGGTACAGTGGCAGCACCTTTTCAGGTGGAGATCTGTACGCTATGGGGTGGATTATCTTTTGGTGCTCCTATTTTATGGAGGTGCAAAACTGCACCCTAATTTCTTAGTGTAAAGTGAATAATTGGTTTGTCGTTTCACTCGAATTTCACTCTGAATATGTTATTCTCTTAGTTTCGCTCTTGAAAGAGTGGGATTACTCTTTAAATCTAAAAGAGAATTTGATCTATTTCTTTTTCAGCTCAACAGCTGACGTACTCGCACTACCGCTACTTCGCGATGTCGGCGTGGGTTAACGGCATCTTCTGGGCGATCATGCCGATCTTCGGCTGGAGTCGCTATGACATCGAGCCGCCGCTCCAGTCATCGTGCTTCATCGACTGGCAGCGTACGGACGTCTCCTACGTGTCGTACATCATATCGCTATTCGTCGTCAATGTCATCTTGCCGCTATCGCTGATGGTGTTCGCGTACGCGAGCGCATATATGACGGAGCACGAGGCGGGGTACCCGGCCAACCCGATCCCGGAGAGTGAGCCGTCGCAGTCCAATGTGGACTGGGCAAGCCAACCAGAGGCTCGTTGGGTACGTTCATATATCTAAAGCCCCGGAAGCAACACGATTCAACACGACTCTTTTTAATTCACAGTTAACTGCCTCAGAAAAAAAGAGTCGTGTTGAATTGTGTTGTTTCCGGGGCCCTATGTGATCGGGGCTTCAACTTACTAAGATCCCGTTCAAATGTAGTTTTTAAAAGGCAGCTTCCACTAAACTAGTTTTTTAAAGCCGGTTCTGAAAGGCCAGTAATTGTGTCATGTTCAGATCAAGAGGCTCACGAAGTGAAGTTTCTGTTTCTGATTTTCTGTTGCTAGGCCACGGGCAGCTGGGCAGCGCTGTCCCATTTACACCTCTAACTCTTGCGAGCGTTCCAAAGTCATCTTAACCTTTGAGCGTTTAACTGGTTTCGGTTCACGAAAATCTAACTCGCAAAGTAGATATAAAAAAAAATCAGGTTTGGAAGATCACTTTGATAACCACTTGTCCCGTTCCAATTAATAATAAAGTTATTACAAGTTAATTTTATTATCATTTCAAAGAGTAATTTCATTAAATTCAGTGTTTAAATTTTTCTCAATAATCTTTCTTTTGCCTCAGGTTGGAATCGTAACAGTGGTGTTCTTCGTGCTCTCCTGGCTGCCGTACAGCGTGCTCCTCCTCTTCGCCATCTCGCACCAGCCCGAGGAGATGCCCAACAACCTCTCCGTGGTCGCCCCGCTGCTCGTCGAGGTGACCCTCTGGGCCCACCCGATCCTCTTCCTCGTCTTCTTCCGCAAGTTCCGCTGCTACGCGGCCATGATGATCTGCTGCCGTACGGAGGTTGAAGCTATTGACGTCACGCCCGATGATGGAAACCATGCGCATCGGGCTTCGGAAGGGCGACGATTCGCCGACCATTTAGTTTAGGAATTCCACAAGAACTTTCTAAAGCATTTGCAGTTCACGACAATACCATGTTTTGTTGAACAATTCTTTCACGTCACGGTCTTTATTGATGGAAATCTGTAAAAGGAATCAGTACCTCATGTTTAGGAAGATTTTTTTTTGCGGTTTCTTCCTGTAGACAACGTTGGATTGGATTGGATATAATTTACACAGAAATTGGCGCTTTTTCCATTTAAAGGCCATTCTCCCTTTCCAACTTTGTTTGGTTCCATTTTGTTTATGAATTATTTTGACCATTAAACTTTGGTGATTTAATTAAAGGTTATTATAGAGAATTAAGTTTTTTTCCTCAATATTTGTTATTCAACATATTTAATTGATATTAATCGTACCCTCAATCGTTAGCACAGTGATCACTTTGCAGGAGTTAAAAACAAACTCGTCTCAAAATGTAAAGCTTATAAATGTCCCAAGACAATAACATTTACCAGAGTGTAGAAATTCTGGAATTAGTTCTTAAAAGGTCGGGAATACACAAGGTGTAGATATTTTTGGAAAATCAGGAGTTTTTATAATCTTGGAAAATCGATTTTGCGATAGATGCCCATCTCTGCACTTTATGTAACAGATTCTTTACATAACATTGTTTTAAATATGTAGCTCTTTTAAAAATCTTGCAGATATCTTATAGGAACATAGAACCCTCTGTCTGAAACCCAAAGTGGCATGCATTCAAGAATACAATAACACATATTCATTACTTTTTTAGAACCACTTTCGGTCATTTAATCCATTTTTATTGTAGCAACGGCTGCACATAAACTTTTATCCATTCTATACAGTATAACAGTCATAATTCATCAAGAAACATTCATAAGCAAATACTCATATAATGCAAATCAAATGAATGTCGTCATCACAACCTGAATCATCATCACAAAAAGTTAATATACCTTAATAATTTCTTGTTTTTTTTCCAACAATTCTGGTCTTTGGACAATATATAACATTATTTCAAGTAGAGTATATATCTTTGTTATTACAACGATCATACTATACCACCAAACAATATATCATTTATTCTATTTACAAGCACAATTATATACAGGTAGAGATATTTCTATAGATAGAGCAAAGATGTAAGTTCTTCAGTTAATTCTCTTTGCCTAAAATTGCAAATTGTAAACAAACTTCTACTGTACACAAACACTTTAGCTCACAGATACCCTAACCCCCCTCCCCCCAAAAAAAAATTATAAAAGCAGATTTCAAGAGCTACTACAGCATACCACTGTGAGCAGAAGGAACAAAGTGAACAACTTCATTCAAGCATTCACGATAATAAGATGCACTAAATAGAAATTTCATTACCTATTATTGTGTGGATATACATCAAACAGGTGAGGTTATTTTCTTTTGTGTGTATCGAGCTATTGTGAAAGTTTGAATGAAGTTGTTTACCTTGTCAAAACCATTTGCCCCTTCTGCTCACAATGCATCGCTTTACTCTGGGAAACATGCTGGGCAGTTTTTTACACCACCACATATACATTTGTAAAATTTAAACCCATTGAATACTGAATTCATTTATTCCCAAAGACTTTGGGAACTTTTGGAACATATCGAGCTATTGTGAATGTTTGAATGAAGTTGTTTACTTTGTCAAAACCATTTGCCCCTTCTGCTCACAATGCATCGCTTTACTCTGGGAAAAATGCTGGGCAGTTTTGTACACCACCACATATACCTTTGTAAAATTTAAACCCATTGAATACTGAATTCATTTATTCCCAAAGACTTTGGGAACTTTTGGAACATATCGAGCTAATGTGAATGTCTGAATGAAGTTGTTTACTTTGTCAAAACCATGTGCCCCTTCTGCTCACAATGCATCGCTTTACTCTGGGGAAAATGCTGGGCAGTTTTGTACACCACCACATATACCTTTGTAAAATTTAAACCCATTGAATACTGAATTCTTACATTCCCAAAGACTTTATACAAGGAAAATACGATTCGAGTAGCCAATTGGTTAAAGGAATGATCACTATATTTTGTGACACATAAATGTATTCATGAAAGAATGGACATAAATTACGGGTGCACACTAAGAATGATTAACATCTTCAGTCAAGATTTGAAGATTCAATTCAATTTCGGAAAATACCAATTGGTGACATTAATGCTTCAAAAGGAGTAATCAAAATTCATAAATGTAAAAGTTATTCTTCATCTAATGCCCAACCAGTTGTTCATTTCATTATACACATGGATCTTTTATAGGGCAATTCCGTATAGGCTTACTAGTGGGGTGTTGTTCAAAATCAACTGCAAATCAATTGCAACTTTGAAGATTGTAACGCGCATTTTCATTCACGCACCGTAAGAGCATTTAACAAGACGCGCATGAAACAATGATCTTGATTGGCGCGTTCCGATCAACTGCAATTTGAGATCAATTGCAACTTTTGAGCAACACCCCCTAGGATGCATTTCATGCACATACATGTACCAAGAATTTGGAGATCCTGGGGCTCAACTTTTGCCCCCGACAAATTTTGTGCTTTGGGGGGCCCCCCCTCTCACCAACTTTGCCACCCCTTTTACATACAATCTGGCCCCCTAACTCTGATGGAGAGGGGGAGGGGGGTTGGAAAGAGACTCGTGCACCCAAAAGGCCCCCCCCCCTCCTCCCAGTGCGCGTACATGTATGTATTTTTTTGTTTCTTTTATACTTTCCTTCTTAGTCTTATATCAGATAACGATCGTAAACCAAAGTTGTTTAATGTGTGTTTCAATGGACAAACGATGAACTTCTTCAATTCCTGAGAGAAACACAATTATTTTTTTTAATCAAATCGTCAGATTATTGAAAATTTCATATGTTCATTTTCATCATTAATTTTCTTTAAAGTCAGTCCGTCATGATCGAGAGGACTTCCGGTTGCGAGCGCGCACGGATGGCTTGTTGTGTATTGGTAACAACGATATTTGAACATTTCCTTGCTTACGCATCTTGCCAAGCTTAGACACTCGAGAAATTTCGTACGAATTTCCGATCCATGATCGTCGCATGTAACATTGATTCCTCCCCTCTTCAGCTTCGATTTCTCAAAAAATGTCCGAAAAGCATACGTATGCGATTGGCGAGATGCGAACTGGCGAAATATAACTTGCTTGCTCGCCATTCGAGGTTAAAAATGCCGTGATTTTTATGTTCGCCAATTTTCGTAATCAAAATGGCAGCGGCCAGTTAGCCACGCCCTGAACGTCATGTCGCCCCGCCTTTAATATTTGTGTTTGTTCACTGTTATGCATCCACTTATTGACTTTGTTTTGGCTGTTGTGGTATAAGCCACGCATTGATACTATCAATATTTTGTAATCATCATTGGCAATTGTTTGTGGGTAAACTATTTTGTATTGTTAATTATTATTTCTGTTGATATTTGTCAGAGTACAAAATTCAATTCATTTTTAGATGGACCCCACAAACATCATTGGTAATTGTTTGTGGGCAAACTATTTTGTATAGTTAATTATGATTTCTGTTGATATTCGTTGATGTAACAAAATTCGATTCATTTTAAGATGGACCCCACAAACATCATTGGTAATTGTTTGTGGGCAAACTATTTTTTATTGTTAATTATGATTTCTGTTGATATTCGTTGATGTAACAAAATTCGATTCATTTTTTAGATGGACCCCACAAACATCATTGGTAATTGTTTGTGGGCAAACTATTTTTTATTGTTAATTATNAAAATTTGATTCATTTTTAGATGGACCCCACAAACATCATTGGTAATTGTTTGTGGGAAAACTATTTTGTATTGTTAATTAATATTCATTTTGATATTTGTCTATGTAACAAAATTAAATTCATTTTTAGCGAAAGTACTCACATGTACAACTATACGTATCATTTCCAACATTTTATGAAAATAGTAGTTATTTTAAACTCTTCATCATTATATTCACCGTTTATTCTACTTTGTATTGTAAATATGCTTTTTTTTATAGACCCACCATTGATTGTATTCTTATTGAACAAAATTGTTTAGTTTTCAGCATTGTGATTCTAAAGCTGATCAGTTTTGTAGCACTTAAAAGTTGACTGTCTAATTTAATTTTTACTCTATTTATTCCCTATACTCTGTGAAGGATGTCTCATTTTGATTGATAAGTTTATTTACGTTTCGTGGTCTATTTGGTATTCACTTTTGTAATGACTTTAAATCAATACAAAGTCATTTTAATATGTTTGTCATTTTCAGTACGATTTAAATATTTCCAATTACAATTTTTATGCTATGACTGCTGAATACAATTTATTTAAAATATTCTCTGTTGCACATATTTCTTTTTTTCAATCTAACCTGTTTTGGAAACCCATCAAAATTCATATACAAATCCAAATAAAACTTACTGAATGAAATTAGGAATAGATATGGAAATGAAATAAAAATTGCTGTGCATGCTTATTGTTGATGAAGAACGTGAAAGTAGATTAAAAAAAATAGAAAAAGATGATAGGACCTCTTTCAGACTCTGAAAGACTTGATGCATATAAATAATACCGTTAAATTGCATGTTTTATGAAGTATGGTTTATATGTGCAGGGGCCTTTTGTATTGTAGTAATGAAGATTAAACATCAATATAATTCAAATATGTGCATAAGTACTGACTCTCTTCATTGATCATTGAAAATGTGTATTCTTTTGAAGTTGTAATAAGGAATGTTTTGTAATTGATACTAATGTGACTTAATTACAATGAAAATTCATTCCACAAAAAAAAAACATTTTTTTTTTGCTAGGTGGTACAAAAATCATAACATAAGTGGCAAGTCTTCTGACCTCATTTTTATGCAAAACAATAATTTTCATGTCAATACAAGAAAATATATCATTCTAATAAATAGTAATCATATAATATAATCATATATATCTCTAAAGTTCATCATCATAATACATTAGTTGCACAGTACAAAACATATCACCAAACCGACTTTCCGACGTACAAATAGTCCAAGGTTATTGTATAAGTGGCTCATAAACGATACGAAAAGATGCCTATTCTCCAAATATATATAAATATAAACAAACACTATATTTATGGCACAAATATGTACAGGCAGCAGATGCAAACTCAAAATGGAACAGTATTTTTAAGGTAAAAAAAAATTAATGGATTAAAAAAGAAAGGCTTTGAGGATAAATAAAAAAGTGCATCTGAATATGATACAAGATTTACACAACACCACTGTATGGCTCTTTCCCCAAGCTCCACATTATGTTCTACACATAGTTTGCATGTAGTGTACGAGAGCGGAGATGCCAACTGTTCCGGAATATGCATGAAAATGAAAATCAAATTTAAATGTGAATCACAAAACAGCTGAACCAATTGTTTTTCTATGAGAGGAAAGCATGATAACAATACTGATGTGCTTCCTCTCCAGGGCGCTACAAACCCACTTGCCTGCATGCCTGGGGCAACAAAATTAAGCTGTCTTGGCAAGTAAATTCAATTGTATTTGCCCAAAAGGGCAAATACCTAGCAGTTTCATGCTAGCTTTCCTCTACATGTGCAAATTGGCATTGGTCATCAATTGTGGGCAAGACAAACTTTTGTTCGGGCAAGTGATTTGAAAAATTGGTTGCCCAACTGGGCAACTGATGAAAAAATTCTTGTAGCAACCTGCTCTCCTGAGGAAATATTCAGCTCAGATGTTAGATGATTCGCATTTGAATTTCTATCATGTGTATTCAGGGGCCTGTAACATAAAAGATGCAATTAAACGTACGATAAATATTTATTGTAATTCTTTGGCAAAACATGTACCATAGAGATACGATTAATTGCAAAATTTATCATATCTCTTTTATGTTACAGGCCCCTGGAATGATTAGCATCTCTGTATGTAATAAGGAGTGTACAACGCTGTAAATTTAGTACATGGGGAAGTTCCAACAATGAATATATACATTATACACACCATTGGAATACACAAACCACATAAAAGACACAAGCATAAAACATAGTATTGCTTTGATATATGCTTTTGGAGAGAAGGGAAATTTCCTTGTAATATAATTTGCCAACAAAACTTCAGGAATTGCTTCGATATATTTTTTTAGGAAATTTTCATTCTCTATAATATAATTTGCAAACACAAAATTGGGAAGAAGCCATGATTTAAATTGATTTTCACACTTTAAATAATCTTTCCATATTCTACACTAATCACAAATGCCAATGAATCATCTACTTATTGGACTGACTGGAGTACATTAGATGATTGCATCAAGAAACATAATCTAATACAGCCCCAAATAAACTGATGCTCTAAAAGCTAAATCAAAATTTTGCAGCAAAAGTTTGAATGTGATTGGCACTGATGATTGTTATGCAAGATACCACACAGTTTCTGGTTAGTTGGTGAAATGATTCAAAGGAAAATTGACAAACACAAAATGATTGTGATTTTGTAACAACCCATCTGATTGTTCTATCATGAGCATTAAAAAAAAAACTATATAAATTAAAAAATGCTTATCTTCGCAAATTTCGCGAACATGAATTCATTAACATTTTCACTCGCCAGAATGATCATAGAACTGTGTACAATAATCTTGAAAATGAGAACAAAATGAAAATAACAACCAAATAAAGTGTAAAAAAGTCTGAAATTCAGTGATTTTGCTGAAGTTTATGTACACCAAAATATTGGCTTTTACAGTGAGCTTCATGTAATGTCATTACCTATCCATATTTTCTATCAGCTTGAGTGATAATTTGCCAATTTTCAAAAAATGATTTGGTCCCATATTGTACCAGGAGTGATGCCAATTTGAGCGAATTTATAACAATGTAAGGTCATGCATTATGAATATGCAACAAGAGTATATATTCTAGATAACCTTTCACTATTCAGCTTTCATGGTACCTAGTTTGATAAACAAAATAAAAAAAATAGTATCAAAATTAACAAAAAAAAACTACAAACAAAATTAAAATCATTGGTCAATACTTTAAACAAACCGTGTGCAAATACAAATTAAAAAAAAGAGTCTTACTTTCTACTTCAATTAAAGCAAAAGTTTGTGCAACTCAAATTCATCTGGGGCCTGTAAGATAACTTTTGCAATTAATCAAAAACTTTAGTACATGATTTCCCATAGATTTGCAATTGATATTGGAAATATTCATGTTACAGAGGGCCCTGCTGTCTATCTAAACAGAAAAAATATTGCAAAGAGTTTGAACTTGAAGATTGCACTTGCTTACTTCTGCTTGGACATGAGGAATAGAATAGATTCCTGTATAAATACACAGAGTATTCAACGAAGACCATCAGCATAGCTGCCAACTTGAGTCAGTGGAAATTAGTAATAATCCTGCTACAAATTAGTAATCTTCATATATTTTACATTGAAATGCATGATACTAATGTATCAAAAATTAGGGTAGTTACGTGGTACTCCATAGTGCAGTTGGTAACAAGGAAATAAATACTTTGGATCCAGTTTGCACAGATTACTTGTTTCTATATTGGCCTAGACTTGCTCAAGCTTTCAGGTTGCCAAGTAAAGGCTTTGTGTATAAAATGTGCATCTATCAGTAAACCTGCCTATCAAGTTCATGTGAAGATTGGATGGGTCCAGTACAAGCATGAGCTGCATGAAACTGGCTTTAACCGGTTCACAGAAGATTCTCTTTTGACTTATGGCCCAATATGATATCTCTGGATCATAGCAAAGCCCAGACAACTGAAATAAGAATATCGTCCTGGTTTGAACCATACCTCTTGGTTTAAATTGCTTCAATGTAGTGTGTACACCTTTAAAGTATATTCAGCTGGTACAAACTAGTTTAAACCATACTCAACTATCTTGCTATATGAATGGTTGACAATGAATAGGCAAGAGAGTAATCTTACACTGGTTGGAGCTTTTTCAAACCGTTTTGAACCAGAATGAACTGGAATGTACAGGTGTTAGCTGGTGTAAACCAGTCTGGTTGAACAGAGACCCCTTCTTCCACGAAGCACATCTGATGTAGCACACATTCACACAACCACCTGGTCACAGAGCATGGTCTCTCTACATATTGGTGAGGGTGGGTGTAAACACACCCAGATGCGACGAGAGCTGTAACATGTAGAAAGTCCCAAAGGGTGCGTTCAAACAGTTGCTAGAGACTCGTTTTTACAACTGTTACCTCATGAGAACATGACAAGTCAACTATCGGAGAAGCTACCATTGATGACAAGAGGGCAAATGTAAACACACCCAGACACATCGCAGGCTGGAACACACATAGAATCACACCGGTAGTTTTCACACAGTTACCAGAGACTCGATTCTCAAAATGTATCTTTGCAAGGTCAACTCTTGGCGGAGCTCCCATCCATGAGTGGAGGGGGAGCTTTGAGCTGAACGTAGCACACTCCACAGACTCGTACGGGCCGGTTGATTCGCAGTCGAGGGATATCTGACTCGAAGCGGCTGCATCTGAAGAAAGAGCGAGAGACGTAAGCTAATAATAGTACAGTCAGACATGTACCTTAATATACAGTCGATAGTGACCACCTTTACACAGTAGCCATCTAAAAGGGTACCTCCCAATGAATATGTGTATTACACTGGCAGTACAGTGGCAATAATAGCCATAATAGACATGTTTCATTGTACATGCTGCAGAAATGTTGTTAATACTCAGCTTGTGTGCAACTCTGTCTAAATCTTTTCAGGATAGAATTCAGTAGAAAAGTGCGGTGTTTAACCAAATTGTTCTGCAACTTTAACAGTTCTGAAGAACAAAATGGATGTAATTATCAGAAACAAAACTAATCTGTGTAGAAAACTAACAAATTTAAACTTTGATTAGGGATGAGGTTGGAGGAGCCATCGCAAAATATTTGAAGTAAATGGGCTAAAAACACAACATTTTTTAAAAGATATGTCTTGTTTTGCTTTTTTGAAAATTTATAAAAACTGCATGAAAATGTATGAGGTGGGACATCAGTTCTTGCCACTGACAATGAAAGAAAATTTAGAACTGCAGGTGATGCTACGCAGTTTTCACTGTAAACAAGTCATGTGAGTCGGGATACACTCGTGCTGCGTGTTCCACGTTGCCAAGTTTTAGCTCGAAACTCCATGTTTGCTTTATATACTTTATTTCAAACATTTCCTGATTATTATTAATTATTATTACACCGAGGTATGTTTCTATGATGACCTCTAATGAACTTTGAGGAAGAAATATCAGCAAATGATGTACGTCCCAGCTGCATTAGCATCACAAATCAGATATTAACTTCCAACCTCAACGTATCGATATTGACAGAATACTGAGGTATGATTTGAAATTGTTGTCAGTGGCAAGAATTATGACACAAGATAAAGATGCGCATACCTTTGGCAGAATAGCTTTCCACAGTTCCTACAGTGATGTCGCCTCTCTGTCAGGGTGAAGCGAGTGGCACAGGCCTGGCAATTATCTCCACTCTCGTCCTTCACCCAGTGGTCAGCCGCCGCCTTGCCTGGTTGGTCGACGACTGACCAAGAGAATACTCGGCCGCGGTCATCACCTACGAATACCTTCATATGGTCCCTGTCGGTAAGAATATGGCAATTAGAGGAATTAGATTTAAGCTTATAGCATCTGAGAGCCTTCAGCTAAAAGTTTATTTGCTTCTGGTCAATGATAAGCTGCTGCCTTGCCTGGTTGGTCAACGACTGACCAAGAGAATACTCGACCACGGTCATCACCTACGAATACCTTCATGTGGTCCCTGTTGGTTAAAATATGGTTATACAAAGGAATTAGAGCTAAGATAAATGGCCAATAAAACACTGCTGTTCTGCATTTCTCTATGAATATTTTTGCTTCTGATCCAATGGTCAGCTGTGATCTTGCCTGTTGGCCAAAGACTGACCAAGAGAGGACTCGGCCGCGGTCATCACCTACGAATATCTTCATTTGGTCCCTGTTGGTGAAAATATGGCACAAAAAGGAATTATAAAGAGCTCACAACAATCTTATAGTTTAGCTACATTTATATTTCCTTCTGATCCAATGGTCAGCTGTGGCCTTGTCTGGTTGGTCAACAACTGACCAAGAGAATACTTAACTGTAGTTATCACCAACAAATACCGTCATGTGGTCCCTATTGGTTAAGATATGGCAATTAGAGGAATTAAAGCTCACAGCAATCCTAGAGCACTCAGATACATATTTATTTGATTCTGGCATAATGGTCAGCTGCGGCGTTGCCTAGTTGGTCATGAGGAATTAGAAAATTCCCCCAAGAAGTTAAAGCCCAAGTATAGTTTTGGTAAAAGCGAATATTTTTATTGCCAAATTTTGTCTTCAAATCTACTTAAAAAGAAACATGATATCATGAACATGTTGTACAAAAGATTGTACGAAAAATTAACAAGTTTTGGAAAAGTTATAACCTAAAGTGTGGAAAATAT
>BQKZ01002028.1:0-13323 GCA_036244855.1 Temnopleurus reevesii
GGGGAGGGAAGAAATAAAGATATATATATTTGTCAATAAGTGACCAAACCTTTATTTCAACTATATCTTCTATATTTCTTAGCATTCTCCTTTTGGAAATACCATTGGTATTACACCGCATTTTCGCTGCCCTTCAATTGAGCTTTGAAACAAAATCTTTTTATGCCCAAATATCCCTCACCCAAACAAAGTGATCAAAAGTTGTCTCGAATTACACCATCCTTGACTATTATACCCAGTTTTCATGATGTTTGCACTCCTAGAAAAACAATTGTATGTTCTTAAATGCTTTCGCATAACAATATGAATGTGTTTGGAGATATCATATAACCTAAAAATCATATTTTCATTGCCTTGGGCGATATTAAAGCCTAAATTTGTGAATGTAGGTAAATTGGTTGAAACAACAGATATTGCCCCACTTTCTGGATTTTGTCCCATTTTCTGTGTTTTGTACTTTTTGAAAAGCTTTGAAATTTACGTGTACTGGAATTGGGAAAAGGATAATTCAATTCATGCGAGGGGAATTATGTCAATAATAATGCATTTTGTACTTAAATAAATTGATCGTGAGTGCATTTTAATTCCCGTCAATTAAAGAAAAAAAAATCCTGTTGTATATTATGCTATGGCATATTCTTTACATATTTCCAACCCACATTCTCAAATATTCATTTGTTATTTCCCAAATATCTAGACCTGTTGGTGATGTCAGTGATAGTGGTGGTGGCGATGATGATGAGTGAATGATGATGATGATAATGATGATGATATTGATGACGATGATGATGATGAAGATGATGATGAGGATGATGATGATGATGATGATGATGGTAATGATGCTGATGATGGTGTTGATGATAATGATTATGATACTGGTGATGATGATGATGACTGTGGTTATGATGGTGATGGTTATGATGATGACGCTGCTACTGCTGGTGGTGGTGGTGATGATGATGATGATGATGATGATGATGATGACGCTGCTGCTGCTGCTGCTGGTGCTGATGGTGGTGTTGAGGATGATGATGATGATGATGATGAAAATGAGTAGGCCTATATCATATTTTTATGGGATACTTACGCAAACATTCATGCGAAACCTTAGTCAGACCTGATATTCACCTCAAACTCCCCAACCTTCCACGATTTCTAGTCTTGTTTTCACAGCTTGGGTGAATATTTGAAGGTTATGTTTCCAACCTGACCCAAGTGGGCAAGGGCACGTGAAACCTTACCCTGATATACAAGTGTTGCCAAGGGAATAGGAGGGGCCCACTTTGCACAAGTGGTCTCCTATTAATTCCGTGCATAACTTTGAATTTAATCATTATGAAGGATTGATCCATATTGATGATATTTCCAACCTGATCCAAGTCTGCAAGTGCACGTGAAACCCTACCCAGAACTACAAGTGTTGCCAAGGCACTTACAGAGGCCCACTTTGCACAAGGGATCTCTTGTTAAAGTACATGCACAACTTCGCATGTAACATTATGGAGAATTGATCTGTGTGTGTCAGGTTTCCAACTTGATCCAAGTGTGCAAGGGCACGTGAAACCCTACCCTGATATACAAGTGTCGCCAAGGGGATAACAGGGGCCCACTTTGCACAAGGGATCTGTAGGTAAATACACCTGCACAACTTCGCACCTAACATTATGTGGCATTTATCTATATGTCTGATGTTGCCAACTTGATCCAAGTGGGCAAGGGCATGTGAAACCCAACCCCTTAATACAAGTGTTGCTTTGGGAATAACAGGGGCCCACTTTCCACAAGGGTTCTCTCATTAAATACTTGCACAACTTTAAACCCAATTTCAGAGCATTGATCCATATTGGTGATGTTTCCAACCCAACCCCAGTGTGCTAGGGCACATGAAAACCTGCCCTGAACTACAAGAGTTGTCAAGGGAATAACAGGGGCCCACTTTTCACAACGGCTCTCTTTTTAAAGTACATGCACAAATTTGCACCTACAATTTTCAGGCACTGATGATATTTCAAACCTGACGCAAACCTGATGCCAATCTGACCCAGCAGACGAAAAAGTTTGGGAAAGCGTGATGAAATACAAAGTTGTATGTACCTCATTTGCATAAGCAGCCGCAGTCTGGCCCTGAATTTCCTTTTACACCATCTCGGGTCATTGCCTGGCCAGGGCTCAGCCTAGACTTCCTCTTGAGCTGGCTCGAAAAAGGCCGCGGTCTGGCCTCAGCCTGGCCTTGACCTGGCCTTTTTTGCATTTATACTATCCACGGCTCAGCTTCGGCTCGGCCGTGAGTTTGGTGTGACGTAAAAGGGGTCCTTATTGTTGTCATGATTTCTCTAATTAGAACATGTTTGTGGTAAACTAATTTTTAACACCATGCATATTATTGAAGGCTTGCATCCCTGCCATATTTGAATACATCCTGAGAAACACTTTCCAATTGGAAACTATCCAGGAGAGTTTCAATGAAAACTGGTCCCAAGGCTGCACACCTGAGAATATCACGAAGTCAGTTCAAATATTCTAATTTTCAAGAGCAAGGCAAACAGAGTAAATGCAACCCCTCTGTTTCCCCAACGCTAAACTGTACTTTTTCCCTCTGTTTCTATTTCACTGTATTTACATTTTATTTGTAGCTGCCGTCTTTTCTAGTTTCTTGATATATCATGCTCCAATCCAAGGGGACCAATCTGGTTGTGGGGTGCCCCCCCCCCCCCACTGTTGGCAATGCATTAAGAATTGATCCCTATGTTTAAAAAATGCTTTGGTGATCTCCTCTTTCCTCTCCTCCCGTTTTTGCCAAGGGGGGGGGGGGGAAGGAGGGTTGGCTTAAATATTCAATATTGAATGAATAACAACTTAAAATCCTAATGTAGTTAGTTGTGGTGGAGGGGCCAAGTGACGCGACATGAAGCCCCTTTCATTTTTACTTCGCAATCTGAAGATGCTGAAGTTCTTGTGTTTGTGAAAGCATTATAAGTACGGAGATAAGGTAAATTTATAATTTCCTCATTTTAATTCAGACTGTCCGAATACCAGAAGAAAAAATCATGGTGATTCCTTGATATTCTTCCACCCCATCACCCCCTCCCCAGAGCTTTCTCTCACTTCCCCTGCTCTCAACCGCCATACACATCTCTGCTATCTGAACAGGGGAAACAGGGGGCCCCCTCGATTCCTTGAAACAAAAAATCTGAGAAGGGTTTTAAGAATTTCAAATTTCAAAGTCAATAGCGGACGATATAAATGGAGATTCATGACCTATCGATTTGCACTTTTTTTCAAGGGAGACATTTTACATCCCAATACCTGTGTGCTCTATGACTCTTTTTCTGACGTCCTTAAAATGTAGAAAGTCGACTTTTTAACCGGGGTAAGGGTGTCGTTACATGCATTTTCAAGAGGAGTGCATATATTTGAATGAAGGCTTGAGTTTGGAATGTTCTATTTGAATTGATTTAAGGGAAAAGAAGAGAGGGAGAAAGGGGGAGTGAGAGAGAAGGATATTGATAAGTCGGAAAAAGAAAAGAAAAAGAAAAGATAAAAGAAAGACGGTTAGAGATGGGAAAGAAAGGAAGAGACTGGAACGGAGGAAAGAAAGAAATGGAGTTGTGAGAAAAAATTGAGAGGCGCGAGAGAGAGAGAGATTGGAGAGAAAAAATGACAATGTTTCATCAATTAAAATGGAAGGATGATGCAAAGAAGTTATAAAGAAGGAAAAGTTTGTGCAATTACGTTTTTAAAAGTAGGCTAAAATACTCCGAAAGACTGAATTGCACTTATCATAGTTCTGTAACCTTAACAATTGCTTGTAAAAAAAAATCTTAAAAAGAAGAAAATTTGACATCATTGTCACTTAAAAATTGGAAGCTGGGGTCTGTAACCACATACATCTTGAGATGTGATGGGGAGGTGTATGTTAAAATTTTACACACTGCTTTATGCATTGACTAAAAAATAAGGGGTTCTGCAACACCCTAGCCTGCCCCAAATTCCAAGGCCCCGTTGCCATTTGAAATTTGAACTATATCTGAAGTGATTATTTTCCAATTAAATGCCATTGAACCCTCTACCAACTCACGATCACCTTCAACCTAAATTAACCCTTCAAATTTTCAATGGGTTTGTCAAATTCCCAATGCATCCCAAATTACCCCCTAATCAAATTCTCATCAATTCTCTAACACATGCTTGCACTGTGGTAGTGTTATTCTAATTAGAAATGATTATCATGCCATCACTATTTAAATCTGTATCTACGAAGCAGAAGTCGTCAAGGTATTGCAATATTATTTCCAAGGTTTCTGAAGCAGAGGTGCATTTACATCACATTGCTGCATGTGCAACATAAATGCGAAATCACACACCACACACAATACCACCCGCCCCTCATTTTAATTTTTTTTAAAATTTATTTTGCACTCCATAGCATTCACATCTGATTGGCGTTTTAAACTAAATTAAGCCAGAATACGTGCAAAAACCTTCTCTTAATTTCATACACAGTTATATTTATGCATGTAAAGCAATCTGTTAATACATTAGCTCATTTCACATTAGTTCTTGCATCCTAGCCATTACTAATCTATATATTTAATGATTCAACAGACTCCATTAAAAGATCCACATTAATGTTTTTTGTATTAGTTCTTTCAAGTTAACATTAGCCAGTTAATTTGAATTACCATTTTAGGCAATTTTGATGTGAGTTGTTTCTAACCAGGATTAGCCGGATATTTTGACAATTTTGGTCTCATGGAAACACACCACTCCTTCCATCCCTCACCCAGTTTCCCTACGTTTCACAATAAAAAACTCTAGCAAAGAGCAATTTTGCCGTAGACTTCTTGTATAAGGGGAAAAACTCTGGTGCAAAAATTGCCAGAGTTTTCTTTGGCGAACATTTTTATGCAACCGGCCCCAGTTTTAATGGGGACATACCCATTATTGAGCAATTTTTATGTGAGTTAATTCAACCAGGATTAGCCGGACATTCTGACAATTTAAGTCTAATGGAAACACACCCCTCCATCCATCCCTCACCCCACATCCCTTTCCCCAGGCTTGAGGTTAGGGATGCGGGGGAATGGAATAAATTGATATATCAGATCATTTTTGATGCGTTGCCGAGTGGGAGGAGGCGGGAGGGAGACCGGAAAAGCGACATTTTCTCGGTTGGGAAATCGTTTGGGAGATTCTTTACGAAAGGTCACGGCAGGATAACATCTTTATCTTGAGGTTTTCGTTGTCTATATTGAGAACGTGCACCGTGAATAGTAGGGACAATGGATTTTGGACAAAGTGAGCAACTTAATTCAAGCATTCACAATAGCTTACAGAAAATTTACGTTAAAGCAATGTTGCTTTTAATGTCTGGACAGATGTCCAGATGTCTTCTATTTTTGTTTAACCATATGAATCGTTGTAAGTGTTGTGATTGTTTGTGATTGTTCTTGATTTGTTACATTTTTGTTGAATAAAAACGAAGAAAAAAAAATACACACTTAAGAAATATTCATCGCTCATATTGATGATGATAATGATAATAATCATAATAACAATTATAATGATCATAATAATAGTAATAATAATAATAATGATAATGATGATGATGATGATGATGATGATGATTATAACGATAACGAAGTAGACAACTTCCTTCAAGTGTTCACAATAGCTAGATACACACAAAAGAAATTTTCATTGCTCTTATCGATAATATTGATGATGAGCATAATAATAACAATACTACTACTACTACTACTACTACTACTACTACTACTACTACTACTACACTACTACTACTACTACTACTACTACTACTACTACTACTAATTGGTTGGGAGATTCTTTACGAAAGGTCACGACAGGATAACATCTTTATCTGAGGGGTTCGTTGTCTTTATTGAGAACATACACCGTGAACAGAATGGACAAAGGATTTTGGACACTTTATTCAAGCATTCACAATAGCTTGATAATGATAATATTATAATAATTTTAGATTTGTAAAGCGCTCTTATCTGCCTTGAGGCACTCTAGGCGCATAAAGTATGCCCACAAAAGAAATTTACATTGCTCTTATCGATGATGATGATGATGATAATAATAATAAAAATAACACTGCAATTTTCCCAACATGGCCCAAAGCGCTTACAATGAATACCTGATAGATTAAAAGAGGACAATAGAGGGAGGAAAATAATGGCATATCTGCGACTTGTTATAGATTCTGTATCACACCAAAATCAAAGAGTTGTAGTATATACTATTGAAAGTTCATTAAATAGATTTTCAGATTGTGATAATTAACCACGTTATATTTTCTTTCTTTATCTTCTTTTTCATGTTCATCTCATCCATATTTGCTGTGCCTGTGTGGTATCCTCAAACCAAATAGGTAAGCATTTCCAAACGCAATTTATATTTTCATTTGGAGTTGGGTGCATACTCCATCCAAATGCATAAATTTATTTACGATGTATCAGCCTTTTTACTTGCAACAGCAACAATAAACTCTTGAAAGATGCTGTATATCAGAGTGATAATGATGTGTTGATAGTTGTAATTATGGTAATGATGTAATGATGATTGAGAACATTATTCATGTGGAATCTGGCGCATTAAAAGTACCCCTATTATTATAATGATGGTGATGAATGATGGTAATTATAAAGATAATGAAGATGATTATGATGATGTTGATGGTGTTATTGGCCCATGTAGTTCAACTGGTGAAATAAACTTGTGAAAGGAGTTCTTCATTGAAGTCATATAGATGGTGATAATGAAGATGATGGTGATGATAATAACGATAACGATAATGATAATGAAGATAATGATTTAGATAGTGTTGATGATCATGATTATTACCCCNAAACGATTGATAATCATGAACAAAGAAACACCAGTAGATGAAAAGTGGAGGAGAAGAAAAAGAAAGGATTTCGTCATTCTTTATCGAAGGCCATATTGTATTGACTATTGTTTAATACCAGTCTGCTTTATGTATTGAAGGGAGACAGCGCTCTTGATTTGCATAACGTGCCATCAAATAGATCAATATTTCTTTTCTTCCTTTGGTCCTTTGCGGTGTGCAAAGGAATGTGAGTGATGTTTCGAGGGAGAGGGGGGGGGGCCAGGATCGTGAGTAATCGTGGATTAAAAATTCATTAGATGATGATGAGGAGGATTGGTAATTAGTAATGGTGATGATGTTTAGGGTGGTGATGGTAGTCATGGTGATACTAATGATGATGGTGATGCTGATTGTGTTGATAATATAATGTGCTAATATAGTGTTGAAGATGATGTTAATGATAATCATGATGTTGATGATTATGATGATGATGATGATGATGATAATGATGATAATGATGATAATGATGATAATGATGATGATGATTGTGTTGATAATATAATGTACTAATATAGTGTTGAAGATGATGTTAATGATAATCATGATGTTGATGATTATGATGATGATGATGATAATGATGATAATGATGATGATGATTGTGTTGATGATATAATGTGCTAATATAGTATTGATGATGATGTTAATGATAATCGTGATGTTGATGATTATGATGATGGTTATAATTAAAATATGATATGGTTATGATGGTGATTATCATGATGGTGATGATGATGATAGTGATGATGATGGTGATGATGGTGAGGATGATGATGATAAGGATGATGATGATGATGATAATGATTGATGAAATGTAGTATATTTAAAAAGAATAATCAAATTCCTTTTAAGTGTACTATTTTCTGTCATGTTTTAAAGTCATAAAACCTCCAAAGCCATACTACAAATCAAGAACAGAAAATTTTTAGAGGCTATAAAAAAGGAACTCTCGTACCAAACTAAACATGAGAGAAGTGATAACTTAAATATACCTCTATCTTATTTCGGCAAAAGAGTCTACCAGCTGTTTGAACGAAACTTATCCTATCTATTTCTGCTCATCGTTCTGCACTCCCATGTTTTAATTGTGTCAATGCCCCCGAAACGATGTAAGTTAATATCTTCTGTTAAGTGCGACAGCGATATAAACCGGCCCGATGTAGCCGTCTTAGTCTGCATGTAGTCTATGATGCCTTTGTGAGTGATTTAATAGTATTTAATATTGTGTAAAAATGTATGTGGCTGTATACAGAATGTCACATTTTCTTCTTTTTGCAGAAAGGCAGACATTTTTTCCCCCTTTTTGTTCAAGTATGATATGGAAATATCTATTTTGCAAGCATTTCAGAAAGAATGGTTGTGATTCCTCAATTGAAATCTGACATTCATCCATTTTTCAAGAATTACATGTAAATGAGGAGTTAATGAGGAGTTAATAAGGAATTTGCCATGTATGACATCACAGATTAAGCTAAAGTTGCCAATTCAAGGATGCCCATCACAGGTAGAAATGTCAACTTTTAAAATTCACATTTTTGATTGTCATGATTTATTGTCTGATACAACTAGGAATGGGACACAATGTTTGAAGAAAAAAAACGTGGAATTTTACCACTAGTTGAGCAGGGGAGGAGTTGGGCTGCATTTTTTCCTGCAAATATGTGGGGCTACTTGTACATTTTCATCAAAGTTTGAGAAGTGCATGCTTCTTACATTTCCCAACTTTTTAGGGTTACATTCCCCTCGCAATTTGACACAGTGTTTCTTGCATGGGGCTAATCATCAAAGGAGCATGTATATTTATGGAATGAGAGGTGTATGTTTCTTACTTGTAAGAAGTACATTCCTCCAAAAACTTGACACAATGTTTCTGGCATGGGGGCAATTTTAGCATCAAGTTCTACTTTTCTGGTATGAGACGTGTATGTTTCTTACAAGGGGTACATTCCTCCTCGCAATGGATGCTATTTTGTCTTCAATGGTATATGTACATTTCTGGTATGAGAGGTGTATGTTTCTTACAAGGGGTACATTGTTACAATACCTATAGCATTTGACACTTTGCTTGCGAGTTCATTGGCAAGGATGATATGTCAGAGATAGTCTTTCAATACAGACTGGAAAAGCTTAAAAGTGTCTTGAAAATTTAAATTACAGCACTCTTTTAGAAATTAAGATATTTCTATATTATTAAATGAATTGAATATATTGAAAAAGGGAAAATATTTTTGTCCTGTAGATGATATGCTTATATTAGGTTTCAAAGAATTTTAGAGTTTTTTTCAGGAAGATATTGTATAAGTTCTGATTTTACAATTTTATAGTTCTTGAAAATAATCCTGGCTGATTTGGAATTATTTAGATGAAAGTTGTTTTAAAACAATAAAAGTGTTTTTTATATGACAGAATTGTAGATAGCGAAGCAAAAAGATAAGTGCTAGACACTTGGTAAAATAATAATTTTGTTTTCTTATTGTCAGACTTTTTTTCCCCTGGATTAGCTTATACAGGAACAATAATACTGTACATAGGGGTCCACTTTCCAGTAGTTTTCCAGATTTCTTTTTTTATTTCATTATCTATTTTCCCAATAATCCTGTGTAAGTTTTTTTTCAATCTGTTATTGTTACAATCACCAAAAATAATGTTTATTTTTCTGTCTGAAAAAAGGGATGAACGATAGTTTATATTCAAGACTTTTGGAATAGGTTCCTTTTGTAACATTTTATTATCGCTTAGTGTTGCAGGTTATTGTGTCAATAATTTTGTGAGCTCTTTTTCTTAAATTCTTTGAACATTTTGTTGATACGGAATACCCGATGAATGGCAGTTTGTATCCATGAATATTAGAATAGCTCCCTTTTGAAACATTTTATTATCGCTTAGTGATACAGGTTATTGGGTCAATAAAATGCGGAGGTTTTGCACCCTGTCAACAATGTTAAATTGGCAACAGTATCATAAAACCAGTCATTTAGTCAACAAGAGGGTAGCAGTATTTTGACAGTTAGGTGTCATGTAATAAAATAAAGTGTTTATCAGAGATTAAAATGGTTGGGAATGTATGGTTTCTTGAAAACTCCCATGGAGTGGGTCGTTTTATTTTGCTGGTTCTTTTTTTGTTTGGTTACTCGTGGTTGAGGTTAAGTTTTGGATGGTCATTTGCCCTTATTTTAGAATTTAAGATGTATTTATTACTTTTGATTGCGTCATTTTATGATTCTGAATAAGAGGAAGTGTATGTTTAATCACTGCATCCTTATGAACTTTCAGAAAGATTTTCTCTTTTTTTGGCTAAAATTTGTACAATCAAAACTGCCAAAATTGGTCTCAAATGAGAAAGGTATAAAGTAGTCACTATAATCAGACTATATTTGTAAATAGTAAAACTTTACTGAAACAAGCTAAACCAAACAACAGCACTCTAAGCTCACATTTGGTCTGCCGGCTTTTGATAAATGTGACTTATATTGACAGTTCTTGACTTGTTGAAAGTAATGAATTGAACTTCATATGTATTTGCGATGACGAATACCCTTCAATCTACAATGGCATATTTCATATCCACCCTTCAATAGATTTAAGAACTGTTAGGTCTTTTTTTTTTGTCCAGTCAAACAATTTTGCATCATTCCGCCCTTTGTAACGCTCAGTATAATGAACCAATGCCACTGGAATTTTTATGGCTTAATTATCCAATAGTCTATTACCCCCACAGTTAGAAAAATGACCGAAGAAACTTTTAATCTGTCTATTTATTGGCATTCTTCACACATTAGTAGTATACACAAATATTAGCTTTGTGCTCCTTTTGTCAAGAAATGTTTCTTTGAATCAGGTGCATTACAAGGCTAAAGTCATTGTAAAAAGTGTCCAATTAGTGTCATAAAATCTTGTCAATCACGCATCTCAGACAGATTATTCATTTTATTTTGAGCTATTTTTGTTTGTTGTGTCATCATTTAACTCCATATAATTATAGATGATGTGACCATGAATAAAAAAACTTGTTTTCGCATTCTTATCCAATTTGTAACAAAATAGTTCTTCGGTCTAAAAAAAAGCTGTTTCGTTGCCCTGGTTTAAGAAATACCGCATAACCAGTTCGTTTGCAAGAAAAGCAAATGAATTTGAATATAGCCTATTGTTACTAAACCGTTTAAGGAGTACCACATAACTAGTTTGTTGGCAAGAAACTTTCATAAATTTGAATGTTATCAGTAAACATGTCTGATGAAACCCACATTCAGATGAAACTTACATATGAATGGGGAATTTACTACAAAAGAAATGTACCAGCTAGAATGCTATTGTTCTATTCTCTCATCAATTTGACATGTACAATGGTTTGAGGTTATTGACCTCAGTTATGTAAAACTGACTGGATTGGCTAAAGTCAGGTGAGGGCATATGAATGTGATGGAAACATAATCAATATTTTCTTGATTCAAAGAAATTTGTTCATTGGTCTTACAACCTTCCTTATGGGGTTCCAGATGTTTCTGCTTTGTGAAAGATTGCTGAATACTGTGACAAAAATAATAGTGCCCAAGCAGGATTTGAACCTGTGATCTGTGGGTAACAAGACAAATATATTTTTTTTCTTCAAATTATTGAAGATCATTTTGGCCTGCTTAAATCAATAGCATTGGTTGAAACCATTACAATGTGATTAAAAGTTTTTACAATAGCAAAATTACTGTTCATGATCACATTATATTTCTTAAAGAATAACATTTCATTTACAGAACCATGTAGATAATTCTAATTGGGTTAGGGGAAAATGATATAGACACGTAAAGGGCAGGGGCATTTGATGAAGAGGAATTAAAATCAATAATAGGTCAAACAATCAATTCTTTTATTTTGGGTTACGTCCATATCATGACTTTGAATGTGATGAGGTCAAATTGAAAGATCAATTTTTGATTGATTGTGAATTCTTTCTCATTGTTCATTTTAACAATTGCGGTTCTTTGTTTAATGGTATTAACGCCAATGTTTGGAGTAAGAAATTGGCTAGTATTGATTTTATCGTGATATACCTGTCATATGTGATATAGTTTATTTCACTGAAATGACGCTTCATCATTTATTTTTTGGAATGATAGTAATAATGATAGTAATGAACTGCTTTTATATCGCATTTATCACCTCTTTATGAGAAGTCCCGAAGAGCTCTGCATTGCAGCAGTGTTGCCTTGACTTCAGCAATTCAGCTATTAGGCACATAAGCTTTTCAAGGAATTAATTACTACCATTCATTCCATCTGGGTTGAGTGCAGCACAATGTTGATGAATCATCATTATCATTAGTATCCAGCAGTATCCAAATTGGCAACATTATCATTCAATGAAATCAATTAGTTCTTTACAGAATTTTAAATCAAGTTTCAGATCGCATATTATTAGCATTAAAAAACTGTGAAATACTCAAATTGAAAATAAGTAATAATAGTATGCACATCAACCTCACAGAGAAATTATTATTCAATAGATTTGCTCAAGTATCAAAGTATGATATTCACAGTACACAATGGAGATGGTCTTATCAAATTAGTTAGATACAAGACTATATCCGATTTGAAAGACTGGAGAAAGCTCTCCTCCAATTATCCACTAACGAGGTCCAGCTATTAAAAGCTTGCACCTGCCTTTCACGATGCTAGTCTGGTGTACAGGCTAAAACATATGAATAATTCTGTACATTGCAGGCCTCACATTTTTGGATTTTCGTTAGTGTAGTGCTGGTAGAAGAGTGCCATTCTTCAAATTGGCCTTGTAGATGACACCCTGATAAAATCCTTTACATCAGTGATTCAAATTTAGTGCATGTCTCTTGCCAAGAAGAAACAATAGTTATATCATATTTCTTTATGATTGAACTGTAGTACTTGGAATGTAGGTGAAACACATCATTTGTTGCTATGTTGGGCAAACCTCTGCCAATCTTTTGGGTTGTAAAGAACAATCGTGGGTTGTTTTTATCAAGCTGTTCGTAGACAAATACACAACCCTCCGAACGACTGGTTCCCCTTTCTCAGGTGCAATTCAGCAAGTGAGGTTATCATTTATTGCACGAAAAGGACACCAGTCGTTCATAGAGTCGTTCGTACCTCTATGAATATCTTTATGAAACACAGCCCGGGTGTTTATGGATACATACAATTTTGGGAGCATCCCACGAGTCCGACAGCCCACGAGTCCGACAGCTCACGAGTCCGACAGAAATGAATATAAGCTTACTACATCTACAATTTTCAAAATGAGGTTCGAGCTAGACATTTTTACTTTCACGCTCGCAAGATCGACACTGACAAATTATTTGCTTTGAGCCCGACAGCACGCAAACAGACCTACAAGACCGACTAACGTAAATATAGTGCTGTCGGACTAATAGACCAATTTTA
>BQKZ01002028.1:13790-48790 GCA_036244855.1 Temnopleurus reevesii
ATTATAAATACAAAGCAAAGGAATGAAAACTAAAGCTAATCCTCAAATCAGACTACCCCACATTATATCAAAGACACCTATCATGTGAGATACATGCAGTGACTGAAGGCCGCATCTCCCCTAGTCTTGTTTAGAGAACATTGTTTGGTATTTTGCGGCCAAAGAGAGAATAATATTTTGACTGGGGTGTCTATCTAATTAGAATTGTCAAGCATTTAGTGCTCAATATATTGGAGGTCAATTTATTTGAAACAGATGTAAAATTTTTAAGGCGTTCTAACTTTCTAGAAGTTCTGAAGGCCTATGAAGTGTGAACAAGTAGTTATCTAATATTATGTGGAGGCGCCGTAGATTCGAATCCCACCCATGGCATCAATTTCCTTCAGCAAGAAATTCATCCACATTGTGCTGCACTCAACCCAGGTGAGGTGAATGGGTACCTGGCAGGACTATTTATTCCTCAAAAATGCCAAGTGCGCTGGTTGCTGCCGGGCTAAAGCCAGGGTAATAATATTGCAAAGCGCCTTGAGCACTCAGCAGAGTGGATACGTGCGCTATATAAATTGCATCTATTATTATATTATTAATATTATTATAAAGATTATAAGAGGATTATTCTGATTGTTTTCTATGTTTAAAAGGATTTTTATAGGCCTTTCTTTTTTATCATGGTGTACAAAGTAACCAGTGTTGTTCAGATTTTGTTTATACATACATGTACAGGTAAATCATAGGGAGCTGTCGCAGCAAATCAGCTGCTATCATTTCTGGCATGTGCATAGCTCTGTTTCTTTTCAGAAATTTCAAGAGGATTATATTTATTATTTCTCGGTGTTCCAAAGAATTCTTGCAGGTGTTTGTATTATATCAAAATGTTCATAAAATAAACCATTGTTGTTCACAAATAAATTATACACATGGTACATGCAATTGTGAACATTTAGCTGCTATCATTTCTGACACATGCATAGCGCTGTTTTTGTTCAGACATTTCAAGATTTTGATTATTTCATATCTTAAAATGATTTCTACCAGCATTTCTTTGTGTATAAAGTAACCTGTATTGTACACAAATAAAATATATACATACAAGTAAAACAGGGAATATACTGCTATCATTTCCGGCACGTGCATAGCGCCGTAATACCCATGCCCATTGGGATAGGTTGGCAAAAGACGTGATAAGTTACGATATTCAGCACTTGAAATGGATAAGTTTAGCAGGATCAACTTATTTTTTCAATTATTTGTGCAGAGGGGCTTGAAATTGGTTAGGATTAAAGGATTGCTCAGACTTAAGTGCTACTCTCTCGAAGGAGGTGTCAAATCGAAGATAATTTCTTGAGTGTCCTCAAAGATTTTTGCAAAGGTGCTGGAAAGAGAGATAGAGGGGGGACGATAATGACTATTTAGGGGAGAAAGTCAGAGATAGATTGCGGAAAGCAGAATTTGAATTACCAAACATTCTAATAAAACATTTTCTTATGATAGCAAGCATTTGAATGTTTTCAAGCTTTCTCTTTTAAGAAAATTTGTGGTTCAGCTTTTATATATAATTCACATTTTGATTTCTAACCTAGATGTATTTTCCGGAAGGTTAGAATCTCAGGAAAATATTTCAAACCAATGACATTCTGATTACAAACTAATCCCAGCCAAGTCTGACATTATTGTACAAAATCTCCAAACACCAACCATTACTCATGTTGATCTCTAAAAACTGAACTTTTGAAGTGCTTTTAGATGGACTAACAAAGTTAAAGTGCTAAATCTTTTGTACTTTGTCATTCAATACTAACTCATCTTATTAGTAAGAACATAAAGCACGTTTAGGGCATTTTTTAAAGCATTTAGAGGTTCAAAAACACTTTACTTTTGACAGTGTGACAAGACCCACTTACATCATATTAAAAAATACCAATCAAAATTCTAACATGATCTCGTCATCAAATTTCATCTCCTTCCATCTTCTCCACCCACCGCCGACATGATCCTCTCGCGTCCAAGGCCAAGCATACCTGTCGTCACGTTTCGATATACACGCCCGGCCGCGACAAGGATTAACGCCCTCATGCTCGAGTGGCGATTATCCATGAACTTTCGCAGAATCTCCGTATATTAAAACTATACCTGTGTTGACGATGTCTGGGTGGGCTTGTAGGGATGTACTGTATGAATGATTTATATGATAGCAGTGATGTATTTTGTCAACATCAAGCGTTAATTTGTAACTTGGAGAATGTCTCAATTTCGGTATGGCTGTAGCTTCCTGGCATGTTATTGAATAAGCCTGTCTCGCTTTTTCATTTAAAGGGGAACTACACTCAGACATTAAATTGCTATCATCAAATAAAGAAAGATAAGATAAACAAACTGTGAAAATTTGAGCACAATCGGATAATCCATTCAAAAGTTATGAATTTTCAAGGTTTTGATTTACACGCTCGTGGGCTCCTTAAATTGGTAAACGTACAGGCACAAAATGGCTGTCAACGTGGAGAACTCTCCATTCATTTGGTACACAAAATTTCACATTTTCCTCTTTTTCCAGAAAAGTAGACAAAATGTCGGTTGAATATATTATAGCCACATCAATTCTGCAAGCATTCCAAAAAGAACGGTGTTGATTCCTCATGTCAAACATGATATTGATCAATTTTCAATAAATTTACAGACAAAGTGAATAAGGAGTTCTCCATGTATGACATCACAGACTATGCTAATTGGCGATACGTTGCCAATTTAAGGATGCCCAACACAGGTGGAAATGATAACTTTGAAAATTCATAACTTTTGAACGGATTATCCGATTTTGCTCAAATTTTCACAGTTTGTTCATTTGATTTTTCTTCATCTACTGACCGCACTTTATTGTCTGGGTGTAATTCCCCTTTAACTATTTTGTCTGTCTATTTCTATTTTTATTCCATTTCATTTTACGAGGATGAACATCTGTCAATCAGTTAGTCAATGTTGTGTTTATCCATGGGTTCATGTATGAAAGAAAATTACATATGCTCATTTACAAACAAACTTGAAGGAACTGATTGCATTTTACTAATATACAAGCTGAAAGTTTAAAACTTAGATACATTTCGAAGTGATTTGTGCTTTTTAAACATTTCTTATTTATGACTATCAAATAAATTGCAATTGTCTTGTATTTGATTTACAGCAAATAGGCTATATGTTTGTTTACTATACTTCTGCATTGTTGTGTTCATTGATAAACCAATTTTACTGCAATGTATTTACCAATTGACTACACTGAATTCTGCAATTCCCCTAAACTTTATACAGTGACCAGTAGTCAAAGGGCTAAAATTCATTTGAAATGTTTACATTAATTATAACTTTGTGATTTGAATTTGTCTAACTTTGATTTCATTTCTTTCTCTTTTTTTCTTTCCATTCCATCAACTGTGTGATATCTGGCTTTTCACCTTCTTTATCATCCCCATCTTAGGTAAGTGGAACATTCTACATTCAATTACTAATTGAGTAACAAGTGAAAGGAAATGGAAGGAATTGATTAGAGGGAATTTTAAAAAGTGCTAGTGTTTAGCAAATGTTTAGTCTTTTAAGAGAGGCATATGATTTAATGTGAAAAAGCCGAAAGGCAGTAAAGGAAGGTGAGAGAAAGCATATGGACAAAAGAAAATAAAGAAAGAAGAGGGAGAGAGGGGGTGATAGAGAATAAAAATGTGTATGCAGGACGAATCAGCACCATTCTCCAGTATAGGAAAGTAAAAAAAAACACTTCCTTTGATTTGATTTGATTTGATTTGATATACAGGTAACTCTGCCCAAGTCAAATCTGTTTGACTTGTGAGAATTTTCACTTAGAAAGGTTAATAACACTGGTTTTGTATGATTTGTTCCAAAAAAATCACATCGACTTAGGCAATTATTCAACAAGTTCAACTTAGGCAGAGTTGACTGTATTTGTCAGTTATGGTGTACATGACAGGTTAACCAGTGAAAGAGAACAGGCTGATTTTCAATGTTGTTCTAGAAAACCCAATATAACAAACAAAACAAAACCACCTGTCGCTTCAAATCGATGTAAAATAATTGTTCAATTTACATATGGGAAAATGATTTTGAAATGAATTAACAAACACTAAATGAATATTATTTCTTCTAAAGAAATAGTGTTGTGCAAATTTGATAAGAGCTACAACCCCCTCTCACCATGTTGAACTGTGTAAGACAATGGGCTCTCGGTCGTCTCCATATCGGCACTTATACTGAATTGCCTGGAATTGATACAACAATTTAGAAGCCATCCCAGACAATTTCAAAATTGATCCACTGGAACGTAACAGGAGAGAGAAAAATGATGAAATGGAAATATTCAATATCTATTTCCTCTGGTCAGTGACTTCTCTGTTGAAGAATTGTCATAACCCTCCTCCCTCCCCTCCCCCCCCCAAAAAAAAAATAATGTTTGGATAGCCAAGAATGATTTCTTTGACAAATTGTATCAGTTGCTCAAAAATAGTTCTTTTTTAATGTATATTTCTTATTTTTGGAAGAGATTTTTAAAAATATGACTCAGAATGGAGCAAAAGAACCTAAAACATCTGAAAAAGACTTCTGCGGTTTCATTTCAATTTCATATGTTTATTATTATTTACTGAAAAATAATTTCCAGGGTATGTTTCATATGTTAATCTATAATTCTATTGGTATTGTCAACATTGTTTTGTCACAATATATCTTATCGTCATATATAAAAACCCAAAGCATACTTACAACATTGATTACGTAGGATACGTTCTACATGAGTAGAAATGTACAAGGGTATATTATAGAGTAATCAACAAACAGATTTTTAAAAATCTGCCAAAAAATCAATTTTTCTTATTTCACTGAGAAAAACAGATGGATTTCACTCAGTAAAGGTAACAAATGATGTGGGCATAACATTGCTACAACTGAGAATTTTGCACAAAACGAGAAGGTACTTGAAGGGATGGCGTAGATTCCAGTTACCGTATTATGACTACTTCTATTGACATTGTGTGCCATCCGCGGATTGACGAATGTAAATTTGAATGAATGGGTTAGATTATGGTGACAAATTTAAAGTTGTCTGCAAACATCTTAGATTGCGACTCCGCATCTGTATTTGCAAAGTGATGTCCGGGAAGGGCTGATGTAGCGATAGTGGTGTTTGTGGAAGGGGATGGGAGAGAGGGGATAAGGCGGGAGGAAGAAAATAAGAAGCAGATGGAAAATAAAGGGAGAGGGGATGAGGAGAAGGAGGGAGAGAAGGGGAAGAGGATGGATGGAGGGAGGGAGGGAGGAGGAAGAGAAAGATGGCGAAGGAGATGGTTGGGGAGGAGGAGATGAAAGAGAATGAATAGATGGATGGATGGATTGAGAGAAGCGGAGGAGAAGTAGAAGTGGATGGATGGAGTGTAGTAGTTCTAAGGAGGAGGAGAAAGAGGAGGAAGAAGATGGTTGGGAAGAAGAAGAGGAAATAGAATGGATAGATGGATGAATGTGGAGGAGGGGGAGAAGTGGAAGAGGATGGAGGGAGGGAGGAGGAGAAAGAGGGGGAAGAAGATGACATGGGGAGGATAGGAAAGATGATGGATGGATGGATGGATGGATGGAGGGAGGGATGGATGAATGGATTATAAGGAGCGAAGGATAAGTAGTGGAAGATTTACGGAGTGAGGTAGGAGGAGGGAGGAAGAGAAAGATGAGGAAGGAGAGGGTTGGGAAGAAGAAGAGGAAATAAAATGGATAGATGGATGAATAAGGAGAGGATGGATGGAGTAAGGAGGTGGAAGAGGATTAATAGATTGATGGATGAAGTGGAAGACGAGTAGGAAGTGGAGGTGGTAGAGGAGGAATAGGAGGGGAGGAGGGTGGATTGAGTGAAGGAGGATGGATTGAGTGAAGGAGGAATAGGAGAAATGGGAGGAAGCCGAGGGTTGTGGAGGAGGAGGTGAAAGGGGATGAATGAGGAGGAGGAAGAGTGGGAGAAGGAGGAGGGGTGGAGAAGAGGATAAATGGAGTGAGGATGAGAAACAAGAGGAAGAAGAGGGTTGAGGAGGAGGAGGGGATGAAACAAGATCGATGGATGGGTGAGAAGGAGGAAAGAGATGAGAAATGAGGGAGAGGAATTAGGGAAGCAATAGGATGAATGGTGTCTGTGTGGGGGTAGCAAGGAAAGGGAATAGGAGGGTGTCATGCAGAGGAGGCAAAGATGCCTAGAATTTAATCAGAAAAATCATTTGAAATTTTCTTTTCAATAAAAAGAAATATATGTATCTATTTCTGTTGTTTTCTTCATATCTATTCAGTTGATACCTTTTCATACCTTTTAGCATTTTGCCCCATTTGATGCAAAACCTAGTAACAAATGCAAATATGTTATATACTTGTGAAGAATCATTTAAAGAAGCCCATGCTTTACTCATGATTTTTAAAAAGACATTCAGTTCTGAACATAAATAAAATCCCTGCGGAGGGGAAAAATCAAAAGAAAATCCAGACCCACAAACGTTCACGACAGCTACATCTAAAATGTCCCAAACGTAGTAGCGTACATAACGAACATGACGTCTCGCCAACTGCGTCGCAAAGAATCTAGATTAGTACGAACGGACCCGCCGCTATATCTTGACAGAACTAGCTCAAGCATAATGGTTACCATGGAAACTGATGAATGTCATGATTTTGTGGGAGACATGGACGCACCATTGCCTAAATAGTTCATAGACTGGGTATATGAGGTGAAAGGTCAAAGGTTATCAGAGTAAATGGGGTACTGTTTTAGGTAATGTTCTAGTTTCTGCAAATTTCTTTGTAGTTGTGTATTGCCATTTATTGGAATTCGAATATTTTTAGGACAAGGTCATTTTAAACAGGGTATGTTTTATTCCACATCATTTACTGGGAAAAGAGAAGAAGAAAAAGAACAAAAAGGATATTCAATTTGAAGAGTGCATTGAGGTTAGTAATGGCCTAGCATTTGATGGCCTTTGATTAATATATACCCTGCAATAAAATATAGAAATATAAATTTATTGCGAACATTGGATATATGGACATTTGATGTTCTTTGATTATTAATTATTGTGGAAAATATTTCTCACAAAACTATTTTTCTCTCTTGCTTCCAAGATTCAGGAGACAATGGAAAGAGTTTTGAAAATAGCAATTTTAATAATATCATAGGAATAACTTTTCACATCTTTAGATATTGCAATAGGTCCAGATATTATAAGAATAATGTCTTAGCTATCCCAAAACACTCTTGAAATGAATGTGAGAAATTCTACCCATTTTTACTGCAAAGTATATGTTAAAATTCTACATGGAGTTCAAAATTTTAGGACGCAAAGTAAATGTACCTCAATATGAGATGCGTTCCAAAAATAGGGATGAAACATTTGATCATCAAGAAAAAATGTTTTATTCAAAGTGATGGCAATGGGAGCTGAGATATGTGATTATGGGAATATTTTCTCTTTGAAACATTCTTCGATGAGGATCGCTGGGATATTTTGATGACAAGTGCATTGAAAATTCCAAGAGGTTATCAACATAGACATGACGGCCAGACCTAACAAGTCATGGAGATCCTTAAAGCTCCCTAGATTGGCAAGGCGAAGATGTGCTGAGAGACAAACCTAAACAATACACCCATTATCACCCCTCTAATAGGCTGCTAGGTTCAGCAGGGTTCACCATGTCTTGAACATGGATGATGGAGCTGAAGGTGGAGAGCAATTAATGTCTTGTGAAAAATCAAGCAAAAACATTTCTGGATCATTATTCTCTCAAATGACATAGTAGTAGTCCTAGAGATTTGCACATCTCAAAGATTTGCACACACATGTGCAATTTTCACTTGAAAAATTAATATAGGAACAAATGGAGGAAATGTCTCAAAGAAATATTATTTTTTTATCAGACAGTTGTGATTATCAAATATCATTATCTTATATTGGTATCTTGTCTAAAAGCGAGTCTCATTTTGTTTACCTACTATGCTGCATTTAGACAAATTCTTTTCTAAATTTTTTTTTATTGTCATCCAAAATGTTTGCCTATCACATAACACGAAAAGACCCTCTACAAATGTTAAATGAAAATATTCCAAATAAAGATTGCCAACCATCCACTGCTTTTATTATACATTGCTACAGATTTATACATATTTTACATGAATACACAGTCATTGCATCATGGCATAAACTACATATTCATGTATGCTCATAAGAATTTATCACTTCTCAATTTATTTTATGCAGTTTCCCTCAGTTAAACATTTCAATTCTCAAGTTAATACTCGCTGTATAAATCCATTACGTCATACACGGTCTGATGCACTAAATCGCTAATAGGATTCGCCACTCCACGAAATCTCCCTTCAAAATCCCCTCCAATCCTCCAACCGTCCCAAAATATTGCCCAAACAGAGGCTCAAATCTTTCCTTTTTCCAACCCACTAGGCTCCTAATGATTCTAATCGGATTAGGATTAGCTGGATTAAGGGGATTAATGAGGATTAGTGGGAACTGGAGGGGCATGTGGAGTGATGTGTTTCTTTGGAGATGGAAAGCCCTTTTTGGAGGGGGTATAAGCAGATTGCCAAACTGTTTGTAACACCAGACTTCAATTGTGGTGGTTCGTCTTTTGGACATGAAGTGGCAATTTGCACCTATCTTGGTTGCCAATTTGCACCCATACCTCACAAAGACCATTCATTTTCATTTAGCTGAACAGTCCCTAGTAGGCCTGGCAGTTTCTTCATTTTGTTCCCATTTCCCATAGAGATCCTTATCTTGCTCCTTTTTAATGCATGTTTAATCTTCAAACAGGCCTAAATATGTGTGATCATCTTTATATTATTGGAAACTCAAAATATTTTGAAGTACAAAAAAATAAAATGCACATTTATTTTTCCAAAAGAGGTAGGATAGATCAGCAAAATCATGCAAATTCCGGCCATGCAATTTAAACTCAGTATACAAGATGCTCATGACAATCAAAAGTAAATTGTTATAGCAAGAATGTAGTAACACTTTTGAAAAAAAAAATATTAAAAGCTTTAATAGACCAGGAATAATATCAGGAATATCAGATCTCTATATACCAAGTCCCCATCGATTAGCATAAAAGTAGGGTTTTCGGAATTTTGGTGGCCTGAGGCTTATGAACATCGTATAAAATGATTGCACAACAAATGATGCGCACATCAGTTGCGCATTTGTTTTCTACTATCCACAGCAATCGCAAAAGTCCATTAATTTTTATTCAGAGAGCATATCAAACCAGTCATGTGTTTGCCAACGTCCTTCAACAATATTTGGGGTCACTACAAATGTTTATAGGTTTCGTTTTTAGTTATTCAACAATTTATTTTGTCCGTCTGCCGTTAGTCTGATAAACTATTGTTCAGATGCCAGCTAATGTACAAAAGACGACATATACTTTTTGTAACATAACCTTGTTTTGATAAATGTGAATCATAATCTGTAAGTTTTATATGTTTGTTTATACTAGTATTAGAAATCCCCTTTGTTGTACAGTGTTAAGATTCAATATCGGATTAAATATTCCAAAAGTTTTTGTAACCTTCAACTCCGGTGGTTATTGAGAGTAATATTAATGGTGCGTAAATAATTAGTCATGCTATAGATTAAAATGAGCTTTAGATCTGCATTCTTCTTCAGGTTAATTCGGATTTGCGACTAATAAAGTTTGATTAAACACATTCAAGTTGTCAGCAAAAAACGGTGAAAAGAAGTGAAATGAAATGGACAAAAAAAGAGACAAGTAGGCTTCTACAGTGAGTAACATTCAAATTTACAAGAAGAGTCTACCCAAAAATGATATTTCTTCAACAAGAGCAGAAAAATTAGATGAACAGAGCAAAAAAGGTTTGAGAAAAATTGGACATTGAATGAATAAGAAAGAAATGAATGTTTAGATATTTAGACAAATTGGCAATTGATGAAGTCATGCACAAGTGACCATTTATTATATTCATATTAATGTTCTAAAATGTTACTCTTTCCCCCAAAATATTGTTTCCTCAAAACTGTAGGATGTCTTCATGATAAATATGTAGATCGCCCATTTGCATGTTTACATTCAGTATCTTTCTGTAGAAATTATGAATTTTTCACCAGAAATAAAATCAAAATTCTGGTTAGTAGTGCACCCATTATATCATCAAATTGGCAACATGTCTGAAAATTTTCACTGATTTACCCATTTTTTTCAAATTTTTAGAAATGTATAACTTTTTTTTTTTTTTTTTTAATACTACCCGTCAAACTTCAAACCATTTTTGTCTGCTCACCAATTCTTTCTGCGCCTAATAAACGAATTATTATTTTGGGTAGACTTTTCTTTTAAACTCACAGGGCAGGAACTACCCTGCATCAAGTTAAGACTGTTCATCAACTTGAGGGACAGTGCTGGCCACAACGCCCAATAGTGTCTTGATGAACGTACTTGCACCTATCCTGTACTTCCCTAGCTCTTTGAAATACCAAGATTTTGTCAGAACCTGTCATTTTCTCAAAGCTACATCTAATATTTCCCTACTGTACTTTCCGGTTAGAATAGATCTAGTTTCAGATCTTAAATTCCAATCCTCTATATTTTGCCAACACAGGAACTAATCTCATATGCTTGAGATCACACGTCAAATAAATTTTAATCTCTTGCTTTTATGGAGGTTAAAAAGCTTATTGCAAGGATCAATTTGAGAAACTTAACAATTCCTGCCAAATAAAATGACTTTATTTTCTTTTGCAACATGTTTGGTGATCAGTTTGAAACCTAACTTTTCGAATAGATGCATTCATTTCTGTTTTTGCAAACTTTGTGGGTGATATAAGAAATACCAGAATTCCCACTTTGGTCATATTTCAATCCTATTTCTGATTTCAAAGGCTAATTGAAGAGTTTTCTTTTTCATTATTGTTGATGTGTCGGCACATTTTTATGCCTCGTCTGACATTAAGGACACCCTTTATTCATGTTTGTATGAGGAGAATGCCCCGATGACTAGTTATTCTAAAGCTGTTTATTAATAATGTCTAAATCCTTATGTGCGTGATTGTAAGACCGCATTTAATTTGCTTGAAAACATAGGGATTAACTTCTACGGAGGTAAACTATACTCTTTAACCCATTCAGGACAGGAATTCCTCTCCCTAAATTGGCAACATTAATATTAAATTCTCCTTTTAGAACATTCCATTTAGATGTTTTATTACCATATTGAATCTTCTTTATCAAAAGGTGTTAAAAATAAAAGTTAAAATTCACCAATTTGCTTGGAAAATAGTGATTTTTAGACGATGTCTGCATTGCCAATTTAAAGATTTATGATCATTTTTTACCATAAAAAGATTTGGTGTAGATATTTTTCTCTTTCTGCTCATCTGGAATATTTTTAGAGTACTTCATTGAAAGTTATTGAACCCCAGAACAAAACATGTTTTATCACCCTGAAAGGGTTAATATGTATGAAAGAAAAAGTAATCAAATAATAAAAATGAAATCTTTCAAAATGTAATACAAGATATAACACAGGCTTTCCATTTTACCTGGAATACCTGGAAAATTAGTTTTTCTTATTTGGGAAAAATCAGGGCAATTGAAAAAGAAATCCTTCAAATCAGGGAATTTGTCACAATATTCTTTTGGGAATTGAGGATGCGACAAATTAGGTTTGAAATGAGTGAAATGCATCAACAAATGTATTAATATTTATTAAAATTTTATTCATATACAGTGATATTTATTTTTGTACATTTAGAAATAAATATAAAATTGAAATGAATTGAATTAAACTCATGATCATGATCATGATCTTTTGTGTTCTGATAAAGCAAATTCTATGGAAAATTCTGTGGAAAATTCTGTGTGTTTTCATGAATTGAAATGTGTTTTCTTCACCAATATTGTTCTGAAATTCTCAAAAAATATAATATTCCTCCATCCATTCCCCAATGTAATAACGGTTCAAGGCAGGTGTAGTTCAAGTCTATAAAAAGTGTCAAATTCTCCTCAATAATAGAGGGAAAAAGCTGAAAAATAATACCTGAGCCTCCGCCAAAACACATTCCAGACTTGTAACATGACCTCGATTTTAATCCATTCTCATATTTTCATGCTTTGTTTGAGAAAGTAATTAAGGGCTTAGTCCAATTTATTTTTTGTATGATTAATAACCATGAATTATATGTAGACGTGTCAAAGGTCCTCACTCATGTGCTCAACCCAATATTCCTAAAAGTGCAAAAATTGTTTGGATGCTAAAGAATTCCTTTTTTATATTAAATTGGATATGTTGGTTAGAAAAAGCTTAAATATTTATTGATTCATATTTATATGTGGAACAGATTTCATGCTTAAAATAATATTTAAAATGGAGTGAAAAGCCCTAGAACTTCCTAAGATGACTGTTCATGTATTATTCCACATGTTTCAAATTTTACTGAAAATTATTGTTCAGGTTGTATTAAAAAGCAAAGCAACAAAAAAAAGTACAGTTAGTGCCACTTTCGCAGATTCCTGTCCACAAAGACCACCTTTCTTGACTTCCTAGAATGCAATTTACATGAGCCTGGCTAGAGAGACCACCTGCTGTTAAAAACCATGTTTGCCATCTCCCTTTGGTGGTCTTTATAGACAGGTTTGACAACTCATTCTCATAAGTTGGCATCTACATGAAGAAATGTTAAGATCGCTGCAAGAACTGTGGGGTTACATACTCTGTGAGCAGAAGGGATGAAGGATCTTGACAAAGTAAACAACTACCATACAAGCATTCACAATGACTAGATGCAGGCAATAGAAATTTTCTTCCTTCTTATTCTGCAGAGAAATACTGAACAGGTGTCGCATCTATTCAATGAATAGACAGGGATGTTGATTTCTTTTTTATTCGTGAAGCTATTGTGAAGCTTGAATAAAGTTGTTTACTTGATAATAATTGTAGATGCAATTTATATAGCGCACGTATCCACTTTGCGGAGTGCTACAGGCGCTTTGCATTATTATTACCCTAGCATTAGCCCGGCGTACACCAGCGCACATGACATTTCAAGGAATAATTATTATTACCTGATAACCATTTAACTCACCTGGGTTGAGTGCAGCATAATAAAGATGGATTTCTTGCTGAAGGAAATGAACGCCATGGGTGAGATTTGAACCTACAACCCTCTGGTTTAAAGGCTAGAGTCGGAACCACTACACTACGTTGCCCAATTTAACTTTGTCCAATTTCTATGTCCTCTCACAGTAAGAGTTAATACACCCTTGGCACATCTGTTCAGTGAATGAATAGGGATGTTTGTTTCTTATGTGTTTATGAAGCTATTGGGAAGGCTTAAATGAAGTCATTTCCTTTGTCCAATTTCTTTGTTCCCTTCTGCTCACAGTGAGAGTTAATACACCCTTGGCATTGTAATTGAATCTTTGCTGTGCGGAAATGGTTCAGAGAAAATTAAGTCATAAATCAAAGAGGAATTTAATGACTGAATTTCCAATAAAATCATTTCTTCTGGGGCTTTGCAGANAGAGGAATTTAATGACTGAATTTCCAATAAAATTATTTCTTCTGGGGCTTTGCAGGACATACATCCATAGGGAAACCCTCCCATCTCATTTGTAATGCATGGTAACTGGTCCACAGTTCGTTATTTTTGCAGGATGAAAATATTGGTGCAATGGTGTCTACATTTTAAAAGTCAGTTTTCTATCTGAAATCGCTTTTGCAATTTCTTTTTCTAGATTTTTCTATAAGGAAAAATGATTTTCACTGTATTAATATCAAATATGATTTTCTTAGCAAGTGTGATTACGTTCCAATTATTTTGATGAACTACTTTCCTTTTGTCATTATCAGTTGTCACATTTTCAAGTATTAAATGAACGAATAAAGGACCAATAGAAAACCAATTAAATTATATAGTTAGTGCATATTGAATATCAATTTACAATACTACCCAAACACAAAGGCCATATCATTTTATTTAGAGATGATCGATTAAGGTTTGGTATCATACCATATACCTATCAACAGTGATCAAAAACATTCCAAGTCACAAAAAATATCATTAGAATACATGAAATTTTCCTTTTCTCTTTTCTTCCTTCAAGACCATTTTCTATAATTTAAAGAATTAGACCTCCGGATAATTGATTTAATACCCCTCCCTACATGCTCAGACATTGAGTCACATGACACTCTACGACCCTTGACCTCCCACAGGTCGTGCCCTCCGACCTCTATCTGCAAAGTTTGACCTCAATTTGCAAGCTGGGTTGTTACGCTTTGAAGTTTGCTGAAACAATTTACGACCCATTTGATTAATTCAGAATGAACTTGGAGCATAGCTTGAGAAATTTATGGATGGAGTTTTGTAATTTTCTTTGATAACTCTTTTCCTGCACTCGCAAGGGGTGAATTTGTTACGATTTTCTGATACTGTTCTCTGAATCGTAACCGCTTTTGTTTCGATTGCGGGGGCGAATCGCTGAATGAATACGGTGTGGCATAGCGATCTGATGAACAGACAATAACGATTTTTGTTTTGGGGTTGATAAGTTTTTTTCTAAAATTTTCTAGTCAAGTTCCTCTTGCTTCATATTTTCAGTAGTTTATAGCCTATTTGTTCAAAGAAATTAATTATCTATACTAATTTCAGTAATTAAGCACCACAGAATTGCGAAAAAATTTCAAGCTGGCAAACAATTTTTGGGAAGATTGTCAAACTCCATTGAATGGTCTAATGCATTCTTATCTAATAAAAAAAATACTCAGATGAAATTTCTGGTGAGCAAAACAGTTTAGAATGTAACGATTTGAAGAATAAGCCAGTGATGAAAATTCTTGGAAGCAAAAGGGAAAAGCCAGAAAAGAATGCATACATTTTCAAACTGATTGATCTGATAAATTCTAATCCAATACAAAATTGTTTCAGATGAAACTCTTTTAGTGACAAAAACATTTTCAAATACAAAGATTTGGAGATAAATCCAGTGATGACAATTTTTGGAATCAAAAGATCAATGGAAGTGTTGTGAAAAGAGGCGGGGAAATAACAGATAATAACTGCCAAACGTCATAACGAGATGACATCCGAATCTCCATAAATAGATGCAAGCATCTCCGGAACATAATCCGTCATCAATATTTTTTATCAATAAATGATTGACTCCATTTCGTCCGCTTCTGAATACCGTTACCACTCTCACATTCACACTTCAAATCAATAAATACCCGTCATTTCACGGTCAACAATAGAGGGTGTCCTTGGGACTGATATTAATGGCGGAGACAAAAGGGGTATCAAACGTGGGGTGACAATCGCCCCCTATTGTCCCGAGGACCGCCTTGCACCTGCGTCAGGAAGTGGTATTACGGAATTATCGATCGGGAAGGGGAGGGGAGAGAAAGGGGTTGGATGATGGGGAATGGAAAGAGAGGATGGTTTGATGAGATGGTACCAACGGGAACATAAACTTTGAATATTCTTGAATTTATTTTTCTTTGTGAATAGAGATTGTCGAAAGACAGGCTAAGTTGTAGATAGACAGATAGAGAGAGAGAGAGAGAGGGGGGGGGGGAGAGGGGAAGGGTTGGATGATGGGGTTTAGGAAGAGAGGGGGGTTGTTTGATGGGATTGTATCAAGGGGGAGATAAAACTTGTTTGAATTTTTAAAAATTTGTCTTCTTTGTGAGGGTAGAATGGAAATCACAAGGAATGATGGTGACAGACAGAGAGATAGATGGAAGAGAGAGAGAGAGAGAGAAAGAGAAAGGGGAGGATGAGGGCGATAGAAAGGAGAGAGGTAGACATGAAAGGTGATGAAGAAGGGGGGGGGATGGAAGAAGAAAGAAAAGAAAAGGGGAAATTGAAAGAGAGTGAGAGAAAGAGAGAAAGAAAGAAAGGAAGAGAGAAGTGTAGATGAGAAGATGATGAAAGACAGGTGGTGAGAAAGCAATAAAGAGAGAGAGAGAGAAAGAGAGAGAGAGAGAGAAAGAGATAGGAGAGGGATTGATAGAAAGAAGAGGGGGAAGAAGACGGAATGGATGAGGGGATAGGTTGAAACAGACAAGGGGGTAAAATACAGAGGGAGGGAGAGAAAAATAGAGCTAGACAGGAGGAAGAGTAAGAGGAGAGAAATAGAGAGAAAGAGAGTGTTAGAGACAGAAACAAAGATGCACAAATAGAGGACATCATATAGGAAAAAAAATTTAGACCTCACATTTTCAGAGTGCAAAATATGATTTTGAAAAATATGCCAAAGGGATGATATCTGTGTCACACCCAATTCAAACTTGCAGTAGATTTCCCATCCAAAGATAGCATTTTGTGGGAAATTATCATGCTATCTTGCACGTTAGAAGGACATCGACATTCAAAACTCTACCGGATTCTCCCACGATCTTCAGACTTTACACCTTTTCGAAACCATCCCTCTATCTATGAAAGGTGAATCATCTTTCTATACCCAAATGACAAAATATTTCAGACAACAACGGAAAAGAAAACTACCGCACTAATATCTGAAAAAGACAAAAAGTTGAAAAGAATCAGGTAAGAAAATTGCTTTCGGAAGGGAATTTCTGAATAAAAATACTGAAGAGTTTTTGATGACTCCTCCTCTCAATGTCTTTTGCATAAAGGGAGCACCAACCGATGACCCTTCTTTCAATAGATTCGTTGGAGAGAGAAATCGGTCGTAAAATTGGAATTATCTCAATTTATCTCAATATATACTTGTTGAAGTGTCATAAAAAGAAGAGAAAAAAAATTCCAGCTTCCAAAAGGTGTGACAAAATGGTCACTGAGCAATGCATAGAAGTTTGAAGCTCTTACGTCACTTTTGGTTGTGTTTCATAAACCTGTGCGTAGATCTATGCATGACTGTAGGAACCACCGGTGATCATTTCTCATGCGTGATTCAGTACCAGGAGGTATCATAGAGTGCAAGAAAGGATCACCAGTTGTTTGTACACAGTTGTGCATAGATCTATGCACAGCTTTATGAAACACAGCCCTGATCTGTGTAAGGATGAAATTTTGTAATAGTCAAACCTGTCCATAGTGTCCATCCAATGGAATTGAATTGACAAGCGAATTGAGGGTGTAAAATTTGACAAAGTTGTAGAATTATTCAAGTTTAGAAGTAGGGAAAGTTGTTGTTTGGCCACATAAGTGTTTGGTTGCACAAGGGAAAGTTAAAAGGTTTTTTAATTGTGTTGCTTTGAACATTTTAAACAAATTTCAATCAATTTATAAGGAAAATAAGACATAGGAAGGAATGGAAATCCACAAAACATCTTAACACAACTTTTCATGATGTAGCCTATTTCATAGTATCACTTTATTGTGATTTTTCAATTTAACTAAAAAGTATCCAGTTGGACAATTTTTAGAGTGTGATCAGTTGCACAATTCACATTTTTACCTATATTAATTGATATAGGGGCCAGAATTTGGGAGTACTGTGTAAATCACCTGTATAAGCGATCTGACTCTGAACAGGTCCATAGTCATATTTGAAGAGTTAGGAAAGGGTTTTCTAAGGACAAGTAAAATGTCCCTTTTTGCCCCAGTGTCCCAGCTTGCCCCATTTTCAGTACTGCACCAAAAGGATAGGATTCAGAGATGATCAATTTGAGATTACGAGTATGATTAATCTCTCAGAGACAAATAGGTACCATGTGGAAAAGAATCATAAAAATCAGTGGTAATCTAACAGTGGTAGCCATAGCTACTATAAGTTAACCAAAGAGATAAAGAGTCAGTTTGAGCTAACTGAGAATAATGATGATTAACCTCTCAAAAACTTTACAGCTCCCTCTCGAAAAGCACTCCGACCAGACCTCCCATCACAGCCGGAACGTTCCTGGTAAAAAAAAGCCCTAATTCACTCCATAGGTGTTTGTGGGCAAACACTGGCATAGAAATACCATTGTGTGGTGAGGAAATTCCTCGCCCTATTGTCCAATAAGACTCCTTTATGTCCATCTAAGTCAGACTTAGTCTTTAATCCTCTCCATCCTCGCATTGTGAGCTGACCAACGAATCGTTGGATTATCGACCGGGATTGCGACAGCGGACATGTGAGGGAGTTTGCGCCTCCGAGCTCTTTTGTATCGGTGGGAGGTTTGTAAAGCTCCTCAGTTGTAGTGGAGCTGCCGTTGAGATAAGTCATCTTTTCACAGTGCTCTCTCTCCGTTCATTGGAATATGGTATACTTCAACGCTTGTGGTGTGGATCCAGAACCGATGCATGTTTGCTCCAAGTTGGAATAGTTTGCTTGTGTGCTACTTTACACATTGAAAATATTTGTGAATACTTTTTTCATCAAGTAATAGATATTGGATCTCCACCATGCTGTAGTGTTGTTATTTTTGATCCTCAATATAGTTCTCAAACGTAATTGAACTATGTATGGACTAATGGACATTATGTACCAGATTTGTGAATTCATTTTGATCTGATCATGGATGTTTAATTTTTTCAGGAGGAAACTGATGGTTCATTTGAGAATTTTTCGATAATTCCCAGACCATTTCTCATCGGAAGTTACAGAGTTAGGAAGATATTCCATGGATCTTTGAAATATTTTTAATAATAATTATTTAGTCTTCGTCCTATTGTGCTTCAACACATCAGGACAACCATCTCATACATCATCATGTATCTGCCAAATTGCAACTTATGCCACAGTCTTCTCAACTTGAATCTGTTTTCAAATCCAATGGAGTTACCGCGGGCAAAATCCAGGACGATATTATTTGTGAACGCTTTGATTTTATTTTGGAGCGCCACGATAGCAAAAACTTTGCAACCTATTGCATGGGATAAGGACAACTCAGAGTAAGTTTAATAAATTCAATTTAATTTAATTCAATTTAATTTAATTTAATTCAATTTAATTTACTTGAATTTCATTTAATTCAATTTGATTTAATTCAATTTCATGTTTCATTTCCAACAGAAATATATATCAAACTAATGTTAAACCTTATGATGAATTATGTAATTGGACTATTATTTCAAATCTTTCCAAATGTAAAACCCACCTATTTGATCTGTTTTCTTTTTCATTATACAGCCAATCAAATATCAACTATAAATATTGTCTGGTTCTTGTTTATTCATTGTTTAATCATTTGTTCTTCACTGTCAATTTCTCTAATTTGTTTTATCCACCTATTCTGTAAATGTATGTTGTATTTTTCAAACCTTGTACATTATTTTCTACTCATGTAGAATTTATTTTGGGTAAGCTTTGTTGTAAATATACTTAAGTTTTATATATGACAATAAAGTATATTTTGAAATAACAAAAAATAGCAATCAAATAATGGATTGAATAAAAGGAAGTACAGACTACTATGAAATATAGAAATCAATGATTTCATGTTTCGTTGTAGTATTCATTTGAAGAATAATTTTTGTTTATGACCCTATTGTGAATAAGCTTCTGATATTTCATGGGCTAATCCTTTGAAGGTGTTTCATATTTCTTCACTTTGTTCATATGCTGTAGTTCTATCTTGACAAATAAATCAAATAAAAAAGAATAGATGAAACCAGTAAAATTAGAGAAAAATATAGTAGGAATATCATCTTGTATTTGAACAATTCTAGAATATCAATTTCATAGAAAGATAAAAATCTGAAGAAATAAAGGAAGTCCACAGAGAATCAGTGCTTGTGTTTTTGTTGACCCCTCAAAAGAACATCTACAAATCTACAAAAATGTAATGTATAATAAATCATTATTTTTGTGTAGTTATTATGTATAAAAACAATATGAAATACACTTTTATATTTGTATGTATTCATTTATTATGATGCAGATGTAACGTTTTACTGTTGTGTAAACTTGGGAGGGCTGAATTATTAATAATACTTGTCACAATGTATTAATTCTCAAACCTGGCTATAATGGACAGTAAATAGGTAATTGGCTTCTGTATACAGGTATTCTGCTATGCACACTTTATACATATGAATTCTGCTTTTCCTCTGTATATTTCTGAGGGATGTTTAAGAAATCTATTCAAATTGCACAAAACAAATCTTAGGATTGTTACAAAATTAGCCAATTATGAAATCGCACATTAACAGATTGAACACATGATAAGAATTACTGTGCTGTTTCAATTATGATTCTCCTGTTCTCAAAAGGTGTGTATAGCTTGTTTTGGAGAACATGTTCATTTTTGTTATGTACCTACTTTATTCTAAAATTTAGAACTTTCAATTTGTATTTTTATTGTAATTTTAGCCTTTGATAAATTCATCTTTTAGAAATACTCCTGTAATTTTATCATCTGATCAATTTTATTTCGAAAATATATTTACATAAATTGTTCAAATTTTTTGCCTCAAAGTACCCTCAAAGAATTGTTATGCCGTGAAAATGTTTGCCCCTTATCACCTGCGTTAATATCCCTATGTATGATTTCTGTATGATTAATAATCATTTCCTCCATTTTAATACTAACTAGACATCATAGCTTATGGACTGCCAAAAATCCACTTAAACCCCTTACCCCTTACCCCTTTCCCCTCCCCATTCCTTTGAATTAGGTGCATAACTTTTGCAACTGACGTGATTTTAAATACCCCCAACATTTTTGTCCATTTGTATTTGTCGTATACATAAAGATGCCCAACTCACCATACATCAAATATGGACTGGCCAAAAATCTAATTAAATACCCTTACCCCTTCCCCCTCCCCATTCTTTTGAAATAACCCCCTTTCCCTTGAATAGGGTGCAAAGCTGTTGTGTCTGACGTAATTCACCATCCGATTCTGTAAATGGGCTTATCGGAGAAGAGGATAAATTACTCCAAGACTTGAATAGATGTTGAGGTCTTACAGATGACTCATCCTAATATATCCCCCTTATAAACTGATCTAACTATAGAGGAATTTAAAGCCCAAGAAATGTTTTGGTAAAAGTGAATATCTCCAAATTTTGTGTTCAAATCTTTAGCCCCGGTCACATAGGACCCCGGAAGCAACAAGATTCACCCCGACTCGTTGTTCTGAGGCAGTTATCTGTGAATTAAAAAAATTCCCAAATTTTATCTTAAAATCTAAATATAATGAGATATAGTATCATGAACATGTTGCAAAAAAGCTTTAGTAATGTTTTGGTAAAAGTGAAAACTTTCATGCCCAAATTTTGTCTTTGAATCTAAATGAAATAACATGTAGATCATGAGCATGTTGCGAAAAAGCCCACGTAATGTTTGGGTAAAAGTGAATATTTTCATTCCCAAATTTTGTCTTTGAATCTAAATGAAATGAAATGTAGTATCATGAACATGTTGCAAAAAAGCCCAAGTAATGTTTTGGTAAAAGTGATTATTTTCATCCCCACATTTTGCCTTCAAATCTAAATAAATGATATATATATAGTGTCATGAACATGTTGCAAAAAAAAGGCCAAGTAATGTTTTGGTAAAAGTGAATATTTTTATCCCCAAATTGTGTCTTTGAATCTAAATGAAATGAAATATAGTATCACGAACATGTTGCTTAAAAGATTGTGTGACAAATGATGAAAAATGAATGAATTTTGTAAATTTAAAGCTATAAGTATTTAACCTACAATTTTCAAAATGTGTCAGTCTCGGGTTTCCGGAGACTGAATCAATGTTATTTCTATATAGCCAGAAGAAATATCTTTTGGGACAACAGAAAATTTGAGAAGAAGATGGAAAATAGAAAAAATTCACTTCAGTATGACTGAATATGTTTTGATTTCTATCTGCTCAGCTCTGTAACTGTACATTTTTGTCAGGAATCATTTTGTCATTTCGTCTTTTCAGAATGAGATTTGTTACAGAACATTTTAAAACATTTTTCTCCTCCACCAGGAGCAAATATTTTCCTAAAATTTCTTGGAAATATTACTCATTTTCATCTCATTGAAGACGCGATCCTGTAACATAGATTTTAGCATGTGGTGTGACAAATTCTCTGAATTGCACTAATGCATATATGTTCATCATATCTCCAATATTACTGAGATATGAACTTTAAATTGAAATTTAAGCAAATTTGAGTGGATATATATGGGTATTTTGATTGTGATTGTGCACGCTTGTATTATTAACTTTGATGAATAATAGAAGGTTCAATGATCGGGCAATATCATTTTCATGGAATAAACTTTGCGATATCTGCCATTGTTCACAAGTTTTTGCCTTGTTCCCTGAATTTCTTTCTGCCCTTTATACTTGTTTTCAGCAGAAAAAAAGTTTTTATTTTTATGTGAATTTTGGTTTTCATTGGGATTTTGTTGTATAATTAGATTAGATGTTGCTTATTATTTACTCTTAGATTTCGGGTTTTGCGTGTGATTTCCTCGTCAATTTTGGGTTTGCTTGCGATTTTGCATCATCATCCAATGTAATATGCTTTTAATTCCAGGGAATGATTTTACTTTTAAAATTTGATAAGCAGTTTTAGATGTTGAGCAAAAATTCCCACCACTATATTGTACCGTTCTATGTGAAAAAGTTGCTAAACATAAAATATTTTGTGTATTAATGCATTGCAAATTGCGATACGATACCAGGAAAATCATTCCCTTAATTCATTTTTTTTTTACAGAAAATGATAAGTAATTCTTTAACTTGTAGAAGTTTTTTGGCAGAATTGACTGTTGTGTATGATGTAGCTAGGAACTTTTTTGATGGTGGGATTTTTTTTTGCCAGCTATACACTTCTGAACCGTCCCTCATACAATAGATCATTTGGTAAAAACATAACTAATCAGTTATTGCCAATCTAAAAGGTATAATATTTGTATGATGTTGCAAATGAAAATTAGTATAGCAAGTAAGTATGATTTGAGAGGTACATGTATAAATATCATTGCATATCATTTGAGATTTGTGATAGATTGACTAAAGGATTTTCACTAATATTGCTGGTCAGGCTCTTCCACTGCCAACCATTCTAAAATGTGCATGAGGCAAAATTAAAAGGGGAATGATAAAAAAAATGAACAAAAGTGAAAGCATACGTTACAACAAGAACCATAATCTTAACTATTTTCTTGTGATGAAAGCCTTGAGTTCATATGAAAATACACCTCACGCATAATCTGGAATAGTTGCATCTCTGTAGGAAGAACACTGTTGACTACACTTAGAATAAGGTCAGAAAAGAAAGTTACTTCCGTCTTACCTCTTTTCTTTGACCCAAATCTTATACTGAAGATGCACCTTAATTTCCTTCACCTAATTTCGGACGGTTTCATGTTAGAGTCACCAAAAGAATGTTTTTTCCTTCGAGAGCCTTGCTTAGAGATAGGTGTCTGCAGACGTTCTCTTGAGATACGTGAGAAAATTGAGTTCAAATGAAGTGAAAGGGATGATAAATAGGCAGCAGAAACAGTTTCAAATATGGACCAAAAAGTATTAGTTCATTACTCTCCAATCCAACCCTGGAAAATGGGCTGACCTGACATTTTTTTTTTAAATGTAGATCAGTTTGGGAGAAATGATATGCTTTAGTGAGCTGCAGTAAAACTACTCACATAGTACAATTTTTTAATTGCAAATTGGGGTAAAATATGCCCAGAGAAGGTTCATTTATCACAAAAATAAAAAAAAAAACTGCATGGTCACCAGCACAGTGCATCATGCATAAAATCATTGCGCATTAAAATATGCCTGTAAACCAAGCGGGTACGTATATCTGCCCTCTTCTAAATACATTGTTTAGACCTCCATGAATGCCATTATTAGAAAACAACATCTGTCAGTTACAATAGGCCTAAATGCATTTTTTAAAGAAACAAGAACATTTAATTAGAAAAATAAGACTTTGAGAATGAAAAGCAAAAGAACAAGTAAAGAAGACTTATATACATATAACTATATATATCTACACATATATATCTATGATTTTAATATGATTTTTAGATTTGAGTGCAATTTTTTTCAAAGTTTGCGGCAGGACTTTTTCAGAGGGTCGGTTGTTAATTGGCAACAAAAAATATTTTTTAGCCTTGTATAGAGTCAATTGACCGAAGAAGTTAAATCTTTTGAAAACATTGTTACTTGTTATTTTATTGCAGCCACTTAAAAGTAATACTAAAATTGTTGATGAGTTTTTGCATTAATTGCCAAAGAAAGTCATTTTTCAAGAAGAAACTTTCTCTCATGGGGTGAATTTAGGTTTAATTGCTTTTTTTGCCGAAGCAAGAAGATGAAGTAGTCATGATTACTGCTCAGAATTAATGGACATTAGTTTCTCGTTTGAAAAGAAAATGTTGACTTTTATTGTATAATATATCATCCTGCTGTCAAGCAATCAAATTGTTCCATATATCTTCGGCTTATCAAATGGGGAAATATCTTCAGTCATGATTTTATTTTGCTTTGCAGGATTAAAGGGATTATGTTTGTAAAATCTGATGGGGAGTAATTTATCTTGCTTTCTCGCAGACTGGTCCATTTTATAAACCCCTAAACCTCCTAGGGAGATTTTTTAATCTCCTCAGAACTATTGAAATGCTGCTGAGTATCTGCTTCTGCTTTTTCATTTCCTCTCATCTGTAAAATAAGCCCTGATTGTTTGTCGATAAATCCGTCAATATTTTGTCTATCGTGTCAAATGTTTGGGGTAGAGGGATAGTGAGAGTTATTCAACATCCCTGACTATGTTTCATCAAAAATAATCAGACAAAAACATGATTGACATTCCGTTATCTCTCATGCGACACATTAAGATGGGGAGCGACCTTACCCATTGTTATTTGCTTCGTGGCAGACCTGGAGAATAAAAAACACTCATGATTTGTTTGAGTGCAAATTGGACACCATATAGTTCTCCGAGTAGATGAAATTCAATAGAAAAATATCTAGTGAATAGGATCTGATTTTTAATCCCCTCTAATGCCCCCCTTTTGGTTTGATATGAACTATTATTTGGAATTTGATTGGCATTAGGGATGTTTTCTGATATCTAGAATCAAAGTTTTTTTATTTATATATTGTGAATAAGTTTTACCTGAAGGTTATACAAATTTATCATGGTGTATGAGGGGATAAAGCGATGATACTCAATAAGTTTGTGTAAAGATGACTTGTTGGTTTTGGCATCCTGGCATGCCAAAAATTGAATACTCACAAATTGATTAGAGGTTCTGTCTGTGCTGTGGGTTCAAGATTCGATGACATCCTGAGGATGGTGACGTTAAAAGTCATTCCCTCTTTATCTCTCCTTATTTTGGAAAAAAACTACTCCACTTTGAATGCTAAATGCCATGAACGTTTGGAAACGTAGGGTGTAGTGGTTCTGACTCTCGCCTTTCAGGCAGAAGTCTGCAGTTGGAGTCCTACCCAACGCGTTAATTTCCTTCAGCAAGAAATTCATCCACACTGTGATGTACTCAACCCAGGTGAAAAATTGGTATCTGGTAGGAATTTATTCCTGGGAATGCTTGAGCGCCTAACTGGCTTGCTCGGCAGTTATAGCCAGGGTAATAATATGGTACCTAGTATCAAGCACAGTAGGGTCTATGCATATACAGGTAGTGATTGCGCTATATAAATGGACCTATTATTAATACTTACTCTCTCTTTCTTCCCTTTACACCAGCCCAGCTTTGCAACAGACTTGGTTGAGACAGCTTTTTTGCATCAAACTTGAGTTGATACAAACTGAGTTTATGAAGAAATTTCAAACAAATTATTACAGAATATTGGAGATGATTAATTGTAAAGAAGTAAAGATTGGTTGAATAAGAATAAGCAGAAGGAGAGTAAAAAGAAATGAAGGTTGATTACATAAGATTAAGCGTAAAAGGAATTTCAGAAAAATGTGTGAAAAAGAAGTAGAAAAAGAAGAAAACAATGTGTTAAAAGATAAAGGAAGAGAAAATAACTAGAAAAGAGGAGAAGGCAGCAGACTTACAAACTAAGCGGGTGTTGCTCAAAATCAACTTCAAACCCACTGCAACTTTGCAAGTTGTACGCGCATTTTCATTCACGCATGGTATGAGCATTCTAGATGCGCATGAAACAAGGATTTTGATTGGGGTGCTCCGATCAACTGCAACTTGCGATCAATTGCAACTTTTGAGCAACACCCCTAACTCTTTAAAATAATCAATATACACCTGCTAAGTATGATTCTTTATAGTCTGAAATGAATGATGAATTCATTCGTTTCCCAAGATTGTGTTTATGCACAATTTCATGTCTGAACAAGAACCATTTTCAATCAATTTTTCCCCATCTTAAAATTCAAATTAATCCCGATCAATATTTGTCTCAATTATGAGGTCTTGTGTTTGTATACATTCACTAGAAAATGCCAGGAATGTGGAAATTTGTGTTGATTACATTGATCTGGTAATTCAATGCATTGATTATTGATTATTTTAAAAGGTGATAGATTGTGAAAGAATTTGTATTGTTATCTCTGAGCTTAGTGAATTAAGTAACTTACTTCTTCTGATGAAGTTTTCCAAGTTTTGGGAATCGTGAATATACTGTATTATTGCACAATACTTCAGTCATAGAAATTTATCCAAATACCCCAGATTTAGTATATTCCTGATTCGCTTATTTCTGCGGCAGATACCTGAATTTGCTCAAGCTTTCATTCACCGAAATTCCCATAGACTTATGTGCAATATTATATCTTTCAAAATGTGAAAATGGCAACTCAATAATGTATGAAAAGGTCTGAAATTATGTTAATTCGCTAAAATTTGTGTTGGCTAAAATATTGGCTTTTACAGTAGTTTTATCTTCAATTGAGGAAAGCCTCGTAAGTGTTGAGAATTAGTCTGGAAACTCCCCCAACAAAGCAAAAATCCTTGGAGTATTTAAAAGACTTAAAATGTTGGAATGGGGAGAGGTAATAATTACATGGCAACTGTGTCGCACAGGCAATCTGCAGTAAATGATGTGCAGTAATAGGGCTTCTGTTTTTAGTTTGGGTGTCGACTGGGTTGCGAGTGAAAAGCATTTAAGGGCTATTACTTTACTACTGGCCCTGAATCACTTAAATTGAGAAAGAAAATTCNTCCCCCAACAAAGGCGAAATCCTTGGAGTATTTAAAAGACTTGAAATGTTGGAATCGGGGAGAGGTAATAATTACATGGCAACTGTGCTGCACAGGCAATCCGCAGTAAATGGTGCGCAGTAATAGGGCTTCTGTTTTTAGTTTGGGTGTCGACTGGGTTGCGAGTGAAAAGCATTTAAGGGCTATTACTTTACTACTGGCCCTGAATCACTTATATTGAGAAAGAAAATACATTTTGGGTATAATCATGTGATAAGCAAAAATGCCTTTAAAATTCTGAGGAATGTTTGAAAAGTATTCTCATTATTTTAGTGTTTTTCTCATTTCATGAAATTATGCAAATAATCATATAATTATTTAATACCGACACATGATTACAAAATCATCTTACTTTAGTTTCCAAGTGTTCAAGGTCTGTAAAATGATAATTGCTGTAATTAGAATGATTTACAATGGCTAGTCACTGTTTTGTTACCATAGAGTTAACATATTTCTGTGTAATTACTATTTTAAAACAATTTTAAATTTCCGTTGGTGCAATATGCTTAACTTGCACAAAACTGAAAGCAATTGCATTTTCAGGTTATCATGCAAGTTTCACATTCATACATTTAACTATGGTATAGTAGATTGATATTTTTGATATTTTCAAGAAAAAGAAATATGAGATGTAATTCAGAGTTGCATTTAACCACCAGTCCCACCCTTATATTTTGCTGTAGCATCTTCACCAACCACAACTGAGCCTATATGCCCATATCATGGGCCCTATGCCCATATGCACACAATATGCATCAGCTTCTATTGACTAATATTTTAGCAGTGAAGACCACTTGAGCCAGCACTAGAGCTGGTCCAGATACAATAGATCGGTATGGGATACAATAGATGACTGTCTCGCGACAAAAGGCGAAAATTCTACGGGGTGACAACTCGCTTTTATCACCAGTGGGATCCATTAAAAGCTCCTCCTCCAACATAAATCCGTTTGGAGTAGCTTCGTGGAAGAGGGAATAAATTATTTGGTTTGAATATTCATTACTTTGGCAAATGCAAATTTAAAATCCATCAAATCATTACCATTTTAACAAAGTTATCATGAGGAATAATCTTTTCAACAATAATTTTCCTTGTACCCATTATTGTGTAAAACCCTAATATGAATTGAGGATAAAATCACTGAAATCTTGACAAACTATAAGTCAGTATTCAAGGGAACTGCATTTCTCCACGTCTGCATATGTTTCAAAATGGTAAGGGGCGCATTGTGAAGGAAAACCTATTTTTCTTCCGCTTTTTTGGGGGGAGGGGGCAGTGACCATCTTCAAAAATGTGTAAGTTAGTAGGTGAACTGCAATTCTACATATCCGGACTGGTTCTCTCTTGTACAATAAATATGTTTCAAAATGTTAAGCGTTTGCATGTTGAAGGGAAACCAATTTTCTTCCTTTTTTTTTGGGGGGGGGGGGGGAGCGACCATCTTTGAAAAATTTGAAGTGAAAGTCATTAGGTGAACTGCAGTTCTACATGTCCCTACTGGTTCTCTGTTGTAGGATACATATGTTTCAAAGTGGTGAGGGGGCGCATTGTTCCCAACAAAGGAGTATTTGGTACTCAGGAATTTAGGGGCATTGTTTGGCTTCTGGCGGGTCTCTTTGTAGACCCAAGGCTCCCTTGAAAGGGGGGCAAGAGGGATCGATAGACGTTGAAAGGGGTAAGCAAGGGATCGATTGGGGGTGAAAGGTGGGGTCGATGAGGGGTGCTTTGTGTTGTCAGGACAAGGGAGTTTGTCTGTTTGGGGCTTGAGGACAGGGGTGCAGTGAAGGGGGGAAGGTGTTATGTAATAGGGGTGAGATTGGCAGTGTTGGGTCAATAGGTGGAGCTCTTTGGCCTCAAGACCTAACATTTAGAATCATACCAAGAGGTGTAACTTGAATTACTCATTCAACTTTGCCTCATCTGTCATATGATTTACTTTGATAGAACAGGATGCACTGTATCCAGTGGAAAAGGTGATTGGAAATCATGTCATGAGTGCTATTTTATATTACATTGTAACTAGCGCGATAAAAACAGAATTATCATATTGATGAAAATTATCTTATAAATGATACACCCAATAGACCAATTATTTGTCATAACAATGGTGTTTTTATGCCTCCATCCACTTGGGGCATCATTTCTTTTGCTGTGATGATTTTCATACCAGTGTCCGACCTGAATACACTTACTACATAATAAATGAGATGTCATTCCAAAAAAAGTGATCATTAGTGTTTCTCTAGTAAAACCTAATGTCCCAATATATTGTGTTAAGCCATGGTCACATAGGACCCCCGGAAGCAACACGATTCACCCCGACTCTTTGTTAATTCACAGTTAACTGCCTCAGAACAACGAGTCGGGATGAATCGTGTTGCTTCTGGGGTCCTATGTGACCAGGGCTTTGAGATTTGAGATCTGCCAGGAGTCAATCTCATATCCAAATGTTCTCTCAAAATCTTCAAGCACACTCATGAAAATGCATTGTACCAAAATGTATACTAGATTGATAAGCATGCTCACATCTTCTTCTTTTTTTAAACAATATTCATCATTATTTTCATCACATGTCACTATAATAAAATCACAATTGCTTTTATACTTATTTGTAATCATTTATATGAACGGTTTTATAAAAAAGAAAATTTTAAAAATCACTACATTATGATGAAGTTGAATTTGAACTAATTTTCTCAAAGAATATTATTATCACATATGATGAACATTTTTATTATGCCTGTGTGAATAGTCCGCTCCCCGTTCTTTTTCCCCCATGTCATGAAAGCAAATCCCTTTTTCTTCAGCTCCAATGCTCTTCTTGATTGAAAAATAGATCTTATGACATCCAACCTTGCAGAATGGGAAGAAGGAGAGGGGAGGGGCACCCTTGGAATTTTTATTTGGAATTTGCAAATATTGGTATGAAGTGTTCAAGGAAAACAAATGCTGATCATGTTATTTTTTGGTGTTTTGAAATTGAAAAGATGAAACAATAATATCATATTTTGAAATCTCTTTACTTCATTTCTCCCATGCGGAGAGTTGGGGAGGGGTGAATGGTTGACACCCTGTTACGATTTATTTATGCATCCAGTTAAGGACTCTGTGGTCTAATATCACCTATCTCTGCATATATTCTTGCCATGAACTAGTAACAGGGACGACAGTGCTCAACCAGGGTATGCACTGTGTGTCTCGTGCATCTCTCCCCCTAGACTGAGGATAGAGCAATGCTGTATGTGTGTGATGTAGTCACACAGCGCACACCCTGCATCATGCTCTGCGCACTCACACACCGAAAGTTTAGAGTATGTGCTTGAAAACTAGACTGCTGTAGTCCCTTTCTGTTCAGTGCAAGAATATGTGCAGAGACAGCTGCCATTTGATCACAGAGTCCTCAACTGGACTACTATTCACCCTATGCCGTGTTTCTTCAGAGAGTACCCCCATGGCCTTGTAAGGTTAGATGATGAAGTGAACCGAAAATGACTTCGCAAAGCTGCTGATGGATGAAGAAAAAACAAAGGATCAGTTTTTCACCCCCAAATATTTTGTTGGAAATCCGTCCTTCCTCCGTCCTTCCTAGCAAGCCCCTTCAGAATCAACAGTCACACTACAGCTGAAAACGACAATGGGCCAAATTCAAAGTGATTTCTGAAAATACCACTCCTTTGGGGTGTTGCTCAAAAGTTGCAATTGATCGCAAGTTGCAGTTGATCGGAACGTGCCAATCAAAATCCTTGTTTCACGCGCGTCTTGTTAAATGCGCATACCGAGCGCGAATGAAAATGTGCGTTACAATTCACAAAGTTGCCGTTGATTTGCAGTTGATTTTGAGCAACACTCCCTTTGTCATATTAAGGCAAATTTAGAGATTGGTCAAATCTTTTGTACACATCCAATCCAACTGTTTACTGCACATTATGACCTATTTCAGCTAGTTAAAAATTTTTGTTTAAAAATACTATTTTCAAAATGAAATGGACACGCATAATAGAATTGCCAATTTGTTTTGATTACATAAAATCAAAAGGAATAACATTAATGTTCAATTTTAATTTAAAAAATAAACATTTAAGGCGCCGCTTACATAGAGGCCCGGAAGCAACAAGATTCAACACGACTCTTTGTTACATGTAGTTCACAGTTCACTGCCTCAGAACAAAGAGTCGTGTTGAATCGTGTTGCTTCCAGGACCCTATGTGACCGTAGTCTAGTTGAGGACTGAGTGTTCTGATAGCACCCACCTCTGAATATTCACTTACACTGAATACACAGGGACTGCATAGCACTCGACCACAGAGTCCTTACATAACACTCTGCTCTGTGGTTGAGTGCTGTGCAGTCCCTGTGTATTCAGTGTAAGTGAATATGCAGAGGTGGGTGCTATCAGAACACTCAGTCCTCAACTGGACTAATGTGACCGGGGCTTAAGATACAGAAAGAGGTAATAAGGCTTTCTGTAGTTAAACGTGGCAGCTACAGATTAAAGGGTTGAGGATTAATCAGCCCAATCCTTTTCTCTCACTATACAAAAGACCCACGCATATGATCAGAAAATGGGAAATAGCACTTTCTTTGGTTTTAATTGAAAAATACAGATTAAAGGGTATGGAGATTAATCTGCTCTTCCCTTTTCTCTAAGAAAAATGAAACCACTTTTAAGATAAGAAAATACTAAATGACACTTTCTGTGGTTTAAATTTTAAAAAGCAGGTTAAATGGGATAAAGATTACTCTACCCACCCCGTTTCTCAAACCTAAAAGAGGAACTGACACATATCGATCAGAAAACTCTCAGATATTGCCGCCGAAACCACCTGTGCATTTGGCCGATCACCTTTAATCTTCAGGATTTTTTTTGTCCCTTTGGTGGTATTTTTGTCTCGCAAGTAGGTCAAAAAATTCTTGTTCCCCTTAGAACATTTAAAAGTGTGATGTGCATCTTGGTTGTGTTCGAAAGGATCATTTTTTATGCAAAAGAGAATTCATGCAAAATGAAGAAGTTTAAGGAATCAATTTAAAAAGAATTTTTTTTGGCGGTTCTCTTTATTTTATTTCCTATGTCTCCAATTAGGCCAAAAAAAGAAATTGTTTGGATGCCCTCCACCGACCTGAATTTTTTAAAACCAAAATTTTAAAAATTCAGTAAAACTATAATTAACATGTGAAATATGTCATGTAAAGATATTTTCAGATACTCATTGACTTCTCCACTTATAAGTCATATTTTCCTCGTGAATTGCTTCCATTATCTTTAAAAAAAAATAATTTACTTTTTGCGACCGACCAATGCTTTTTTTTCCTTCCAAAATTGGCATTGGAGGGCTTCCAAGTCCTGGGCAAGGGTACATGAAACCTCTTCAGCTCTTTAAAATTCAGCATTTTGATAGGTGCTTGGCTGCAATAAGGAACTCTCAAATTAAAAAAAACCCTCTCTCGACCGATCGGGTAGGCATCGGAGGGGATGAATTTCACCCGTGAACTTTTGTTCGGCGTAAAAAAGGTTCAGAAAAGTTAAGTGCCTCCAACCCCATGAACTTACAGTACTTTTTGCTCAAAATGTGAGGGAATTTTAAACTAGTATATTCCCCCTAATATGATTGAAGTTATTCCCAAAATCTGTCAATTAAAAGAAAAGGTTCACAAGATTTCTATGGCGTCCGGTTGGCAAGTTGCAATTGTAGAGTCGCCAGCCCAAATTGGCATGTTTTGTATGAATTTGATAGTAGGTGCTATATTTCGAAAATCATCATAAAAATACTTTTATATTTGGCTACCTGGAGCATAAAATTAATTTTTTTTTGTTATATGGGATGCAAATTTCACATGATTTGTATGCTGATGATGATGATGGCCTCTTGTATAACGCGGATCCCGCCTCAGCTGGGCACTCATGGCGCTCAATTACTCAAAATGATGTCTTGTAGATATCAGTCTCCTAATCAGTGCTATGTCCTATCAAACTTTTCACCCGGAGTCTAGGTACCAAAAATTTTTGTCAGATAGTTGCAAATTTTGCATCCTAGGTCACAAACTTTGCGGCTTGAGTTCATGATTTTTTTTTCCCCAAATAAGAAATTTCATTACGCCCATGGTCTTAATAATAATAATAATTGTAATAATTCTGTATTTATATAGCGCTTAATAAAATTTTCTCTAAGCGCTTTACAAAATTTTCTTTACTTTTGTCTAGCAGATTTCCGAGCCACCACATGTTAATATGTTAAGCATTTGTTTGATTCAGTGAAAGTGTAGAATGCAATACGCTTCCCAAGTTAATCCATCCAATCTAAGAACGTTTCATTTCTTTTCTTCTTCATAATTGAAGGATAGAGAAATTTACTCTGAACGATTACCCAATCGGGAATTCTTTTTCTATTGAAAACCCATAAAACTTAATTGGCCCCACTTTATAGAATGATTAAGTGCCAATTATATAACTTAGAAAATCTGAGTGTATCATTTAGCTCCTTTTTATATTTTGGGGAAACTTTTCTTAGTCTTGGTTCATCCAGAATGTTGAAGGGCTTATTGCGGTTGAGTTTGTGTAAATATTCAGCAATATTATTATCATGATTATGTACAATGCTGTAATGGTAACTGATCAATACCATGGACCTTGTTTATACCGACCAAGATTGCTAAAATACCCAAAACTATACCCCACAAAAATTATGGCATTAAATATGGAGATACAGAAACATAATATGATGTATTTATCACCTTGGTTGAATTTTTGCTATTTTTTGTATTACAGTTTGGGCTCTGGTTTGTTGATTTTACTTTGATGTACAAAAATATTGAAATAATTCTTGACTTATCCCAACATAGATGAACAATGATTGACAGTGCTTTACCAAGATGCTGTGAAAAAATTAGGCATTCTTGGGAAGGAATCGAACCTGCAATCTCGTAATGACTAGACAGTTGTCTTACCACTTGACCACTGAGATCTTCTCAGGAAAGCTTTGTAAATCAGTATTTATCTATGTTGGGATAAGGCAAGAATTATTTCAATTATTCATCTCCCCAACACAAAAATTCAATTAACTGATACAAAAATATTGTTGTGATACCATTTCATTACCAATTATAAAATGGTGTCCAAGAACACAGCCTGTGCTCACAAGTCCAAAATGACTATAGACATCAGTTGAAGTACAGGCGAAAGATTCTGGTTTTGCGTGCAGCATGTTTGCAATACGAATTGGTCATGTTTACAAGCATGCAGTTATGCTGTATGGTGGCACACATGCTGTGTAAATGAAGAGATAAATACTGTACAACTTTGTATGGTTTCTCTTGATATGTTTTGCCTCCCAACGATTGTCCGAGTCGTTTAGAATGTGCTGATAATCGTTTTGAATAGGAATGGTCAGACGTAAAGGCCTCATTACTCAAAGAACCACATAAACGTTTCAGTACAATACACCTTTTTAGCGCACGTAAATGACGCTGCACAATACACCTTTTGCGCACTAAATGTTCTCCCCCAAGGATAGGCACAAAGCAGCCGCGCAACAGGGATGACTTTTGCGTGAATGCACCCTTTCATTCCATCCAGCACATCCTAGTAATGAAAAGGCAAATCATTCTGCAAAGTTTAACAAAAAGTTTTGCTTCTGCTATCAAAACTATTGGTGGTTGGCATTTGTGGACTGTGATCTGCCGGACAATGGTTTAAAAGGAATTTATTGTGTTTTGATAGTATCGAATGGATTTTGTAAGGGTTTAGGGACAATAGTTGTAATGCGAATCGGCCGATTGGACAGTTGGGACAAGGCTAGATGAATTTTAGTCTGAAAATAGCTTTCATGGACAGGAGATATTGGGAGAATGATGATATCGATGGATAGAAGAGATTA
>BQKZ01002028.1:50086-79306 GCA_036244855.1 Temnopleurus reevesii
GAGGGCTGCAGTACTCCCACTTTTTCAGTAAATTCATACAAACATATGGCCATGGTGAAAAATGTTCCTACGTAACCCCTTCCAATTTTTATTACGATAATTTCTAGCCTCTTGTTCACTCAATGTTCATGCCTTCAAGCATGGCAATGCACAATGGTATTGCTATATGTTCCAAATATATGTGAGTTTTATAGATATTGGTACCACCGAATCGAGGGTAATAGGCAAAAAGTACATTTTTTAATGTTGGCAATATGTGAGAAATCTGTTTTATGTAGCTATGCCTGTCTGTATGTGTAAGGGTTAAATAAAGGGGAGGGAATAAAATTACGGGAGAATAATGGGGCGAAAAGGCAGACGTTTTGGAGACGAGTTAGGCGCAGGAATAACAGGCCTTTGGCTGACCCAGTTTCGAAGGCGAAAGAGACGCTCATTACCCTAGCTTTTCTGCTTCCGCAAAGGAGAAGGAAGAAGAGGGGATGGAAGGAGTAGTCTGTAAGCACAGACCTCTGTATTCCGTGTTGCACTTTTCTGCAGAACAAATACAGAGTCTAGACTCAGAGACTACATTACTTGCACTGTATGTAGACTAGATCCATCAACACAGTGAAAGTAGTCTCTGACTGCAGACTTTGGGGTTCACACTTTACACGCATTGTAGAAAACTGTGAAAACTGAGGCCAAGAGTCTGTGACTGCAGACTAAGGGGAGGGATGGAGGGAGAGGAGATGGAGAGAGGGAGATGAAAAGAGATTGGAGGAAAGGTTGTGGGGATATATAGAATTGAATGAGAGAAAGAGCAGGAGATAAGGAGCAATAGAAAAATGGAGAGAGAGGCAGAGAAAGAATGAGATGATGTTGGACGGAGGGAGAGAGGAGGAAGTAGGGGAGGTAGGAAGGAGGAAACAAGTGAAAAATAATGAAATACATAATTTTAATCGAGAGAGGGAGTAGGGAAGATGAGAAGAGGGGGATGTTACAGTGAAGTTAAAATGGGAAACCAAAGAATTAAGAAAGGGGCAGAATTAGAAAGGGAGAGAGAGAAAGAGAAAGAGAAAAAGAGCTTGAGAAAACAGTGAAATGTTTTAAACTCTTTTGCATCATCGTAAGCTTTTCATCATCTTGAAATTGTTGTCAATCATAATCAAAATTTAAGAACTCCCAACAGAATAAACTACTTAAATCGAAGGGCATAGCAAATGTTTTTCACAAGATCAGCTCCTAAATTGACACCTTTCAAAACTGTTTGTTTTTCTTCTTCATATTTGTTATCATCCATTAATTTGGCAAGTGTCAAACATGCGAATTGACAGGGATAATATGTATTTTCCATCAAACAATATTTACCCTGCCTCATAAAGCACTTCATGAATTGGCTGTACATAGCTTTTTGTATTAAAAATTCACTTATAAAACTTTTTGCCTCACAGTCGTTGCCCGAATACATTGCCTTCAATATTTTGATGTACAATATAAAAAGATATACTGAGTTTTGAAGAGAAGATTATGATGTGAAAAATATTCTTATGAGGAAATAAGAAGAGTCATTTTCTTGATCTTGAATTGTGATCTTGAAATATCATTTGAAGTTTTGACATTTTTATGTAATTGATATAAATTAGAATTGTTAAATTCCTGTTAATTTTATTGCCACATATTTTGGTTGTTGCATACAAAGAAGAAGTCAATATTCCTGTGCTAAAAATTTGTTGTTCTTCTACTACCATAATATCTTATTTGTGTGTCACTCATTATTACAAGCCATTAATTATGTTTGAATTTTCAGGTTACGCAGAATGTATGAAAAAGTTTTTGTGGGTGGGGGGGGGGGGGGGGGCTCCCGGCTGTGTTTTGCAAATTTAACACACTCCCATAGGCTTACACGTATTTAAACGAGAAAAAAAACTTTCTTCAATTTGAGTGTTTCCCAAATTGCCTGTTGACTTCCTGTTCTGGTACAATAACTCGATGAAAGTACAACTTTGCTGTTATTTTACACCTGCTAATTATCTCTCGAGGCAGCAACTTGTAATTCTTCTCATTTTCAAGTTTTTGTTACTATTGTATCATTTTTGTTGGCTCGGAAACACCTTCTCACATCCTCATTGTTGAACTGTCAAATTTATGAAAATATTTCTCCAGATTAAAGGAAAACACTGGAGGAAAAATACAGGAAAAAAGAGAAAGGTGTTTTGGGTCCACTTTTTAACTTATATTAGATTCTGGTGTGATTTTAGGGTAATTTTTGAAATGTTAACTTGTAAGAGTGAAAATTTCAGCCTGTGGGTATGCAGAGAAATGTGTCATTTAGATTTTGTTAGTTTTAAAATGTTTATTACTTAGAAGAGTTACTTTGCACAGCTTGTTACTGTCAAAATGCCTATTACAAGGTTGTAGATTGGCACTTTCAAATGGCTTAAACATTAATGATGAAGAAAAGGTGCACCTTTAACTATGGGAAAATTACCTAAACTCACAAATTAGCCTTCTCCCCCTCCCCATTTTTTTTTAAAGGAAGGATTTTAAAAAGATATGTTCTTTTTTGTGAAGGTACAGTACAAAGCAGCACCCATATACTGAAGTCCCAGAAACTGCTTTTCATGTCGAGGCTTAAATGTGAACTCTGCTAAACTTGTATCCCTTACTCACAACAACATGATGTTATCGTGTAAAAACATTGAATTGACAAGAAAGCTGGCTTCATTAGAATATTTCTTTGATAATGATATTTCTTTACATATCATTTTAGATTTATACGTGATCAACTGCATGTTGCAGCTCTTGAAATTTTGATTTATTAGACGCCAATTATTATCACGTATCATGACATTTTGATCCCCTAATCATAATGGAACACTAATATGTTTAATATAGAAGATGACATGATATCATATTTCTCTGATACCTATTTAGCCATTCATTATTCATGTTTAGTAGACATGAAATTTTGAAAAGAATGGGATGTATTGTTCCTTTATGATAGATTTACAGGTAACTGTGCCTAAGTTGAATCTCTTGGGACTTCAAAAATCTGTTCACTTTGGAAAATTCAACTAAGAATAGGTAAATAGCACATGTTTAATATGCCTTTTTTCAATTATGGTTTTATTTTTGGAAATAAGACTTAGAATGGAATTTTAAAAAAAGAGAATGTCTGAAAAAATTATTTTTCATGCTTTATTTCGCATGTTTATTTCTAATTTTAGTGAAAGTGACTTTTCAGGCTATATTTCTCATGCTTTCTTAAAATTTTACTGCGATTCTTTTTAATTTGAGTGAAAAGCACACAATTTTTTCTTGAGTTCAGGTCGGACCACTTTCATAGGATCAGTCGGTTGGCATCCAAAGCGATATTCTGAGGGGAAAAAGAGATGACATGTGTAACAATTGACAAATGAGTTGTCATCAATAGTTTGACAAATGAACAAATGCAATACACATGTTACTGCATGCCATGTTTTTGGCTACCCTGCTTTGTGTATGTTTCACATGTATAAACTCAACATGATGGATTGCTAATATGCGGTGCTTTGATGTTTCGAGATAATCCCAATTGTGAATTATGACGAAGATTAATTCTCATCAGGATCAAACTTGGCTTTTACATTGTGCAACACTGCAAATGTACCCGTGAAAGAAATATATATGCGATATGATTTACGGACATAAAACATTATGAATGTATGAAAACAGAAATATTGAAAGACTTATTGGGTCATGATTACTGAGCATATTACCATGTAGTTTATCCTGTGTCTGGAACCATAGACCAGAGTTCTAAGGCCATGGTGCAACAAAGAATAAAAAGACAATAATTTGGCTGATATGATTTTTGAACCAATTTATGTCACTTTGAGCCTCGCTTACATATAATTCATATCTTGCTTTAATGGGGTGTTGCTCAAAATCAACTGCAAATCAAATGCAACTTTGCAAATTGTAACGCGCATTCTTATTCGCGCGTGGTGCCCGCATTTTACAAGACGCGCATGAAACAATGATTTCGATTTGCGGGTTCCAATTAATTGCAACTTGCGATCAATTGCAACTTTTGAACAACACCCCCTAAGTCTGTTAAACATTGTTAGAAACATTCTAAAGTATCACCCTTTCAATATTTTTGAGGGGATTTATATTTAGGTTTGTTTTAAACACCATGCACTAAGTTTTACTGGAGCCGTACAACGGCTATCTTGTTTGCATTTGAGTGTTAATGGTAATTTTTGGCTTGTGACCCTCCTATTTCTGCATTTGTACATTTTTTTGACTGAGGCGTCTTGCGGCGTGCGCCTGTAATCAAGCTGTTTGGGACAGTCATAAATGACCTGTGTTGGTCGCTGGTTCGATCCCGGCCGGTCGCCTCCTTCTCTCTATCTTCTTCTCCTGGCGTAAATATTCAGATTTGAATGATACATGCCGTAAAACAAAATTCTCTCTCTCTCTTCTCCCTTTTTCAAACATTTTCAGGACTCTTTCATCTTAACATGATTGAATACGAAGTGATATGGATCTAGCGTGTTGACAAATTACCCATGAGCTCCATTCGAATGCTTTTCATCTATTCATATTTTTTTACAAAAAAATGTGATGACTATCGGAGGCATTTTTGATACATCGCCTCAGGTGAAAGGGTGACTAGGCTGAATGTATGGGAGGGGACTGGGCCGGAAACAACTTGAACTCATGTTTAAGCCCCAGTCACGTAGGACCCCGGAAGCAACACGATTCAACCCGACTCGTTGTTCGGAGGCAGTTAACTTTGAATTAACAAAGAGTCGGGGTGAAGCGTGTTGCTTCCGGGATCCTATGTGACCGGGACTTAAGGACTGTTTGCCTGAATTAAAAGGTGCAAAACTTTACACAATTGAACCAACTGGGTTTCTTACCATGTGTAGAAGGTGATGATTACTAGGAAAATGGCTGAACAGAGTTGGTAGTTTTTCTGCACTATTAAATTGTAATATTGTGAAAATTCATCTAAGATTTGATGTTACTAAGCTTTAATCTTTTCTCTTCTAAGTTAGTCATTTGTTTGAATGTATTAAGCCTTTTGCCTCTTTTTTAATGAAAAGCATTGCAAATTCCAAATTGATACATTAATACTTTGCGAAAACTCAAATGTGAATTTAATCTTCCATTCATGATCAATCATTTTAAATATTGAAACGGAAGCTTCCTCTACCGTTTTCTAACAGTTATTCCCATTTATCCTCCCTTTGGAGATTTGGCATCTGCATTTAATAGCAATATTGACCTTTTTATAAATCATTAAAATCATCACAATTAATTTCCCAACCCTTCTTCTTCCACACACAATCTATTTGACAAAGATTCTACACACAGCCTATTCTACAAATGCTAAGTTCACCAGTAGAGCAGAAACCCAAAGGAAAGATTGAAAAATTCTTCTATAAATCACAATAAAGCATCCATCTTTTATTCTATCACTACTCTTACACCAGACATCCCTGTGGAATTAGCACCTGCCGTAAGCATCGATGCCTGGCAGAACGCAGCACAAATTTGTCTGATATTAGCGATGATGATGGCAATAATAAATATTTGAGATTTTTTCAAACAAAAGGGTTGTAAATTTCAAATTAATACAGAATTATTTAGCCCAAAACTCAAATATGTCATTCTGGAATTTGAATGAATTAAATTTTTCACTCATTGTCTATTATTTTGAAGTATTGAACCTCAAATTTCTCTTCCGTTTGCTGACAATTTCCAAATTCCCATTTCCCAAATCCTCCTTTTGGATATTGGGCGTCTGTGCCTCAAAGCAGTATTGACCTCTTTATCAATCACTAAAAATATCACAATCAATCTCCCAAATCTTCTTATTCTACGCTCAGTCAATTTGACAAATATTATACACACAGTCTATATGACAAACAGTAAGTTCACCAATAGAGCAGAAAACCAAAGAAAAATATTGAAAAATCGGAGAATCAATCACAATAAAGCATCCATCTTTAATTCTATCACCGCTTTTTCACCAGACATCCCCTTGGAATTAGCACCTGCCGTAAGCATCGATGCCTAGCAGAACAAGGCACAAATTTGTCTGATATTAGCGATGATGATGGCGATGATAAATATTTGAGATCGGGTGGCAAATTTGCAGCCTGTCTATTCTTCGATATTCTATAGGGATCCAAGCCTCGCAGCTGAAAGAGACCCCTTCAAGAAATGTCTGCCATAGTTGTCCTCCTCTTGGTGTTGCTTTTGTGTTGGGGTTATTATGTTGGGAAAAGGATAAAGAGGCGATAGATATGAAATGATAGAGATATTTAAGGCGTATTTACCTAGTCTTGCTAAGTTTAAGGGAATATTATCAAGCAGTATGAATTAGATTAACAACTTAACCAATTGAAGCTAATAATTCACTGATTTGTGATTGGAAAATCATTTGTTGAATTTCCCTTTTTATTCCAGTTTTAAAATTGATTGTGTTTTTATGTTGCTTATAAAGTGAATCAAATCGTTATCTTGTTATTGGGAAGTAAGTTGTAGATTTTCACTTTTTATTTAAGTTTCTAAATTTGTTGTATATTTATGTTGTTTTAAGAAGTAAATAGATTAATTTAACATTTTAAGATTTCCAAAATGTCAAAAATTCATGTGAGGCCTCCCAAGTGAGGTAAATCTGAAGGGCTTTTCATAAAGCTTGTTGCCAGCGACAAATAGTCAGCACTGAGTAATCCAATGAAATCCTTCATTTTGATTGGATGTGAAGCACTTTCACTGACTATNTTTCATAAAGCTTGTTGCCAGCGACAAATAGTCAGCACTGAGTAATCCAATGAAATCCTTCATTTTGATTGGATGTGAAGCACTTTCACTGACTATTGCTATGCTAACTGTTGTAAATGACTGTTTTTTGCTGCTGGTGACAAGCTTCATGAAACGCCATCTTGAAGAGAAAAAGAGATTGTTGCCAATTTGAGTCCAAAATCACTTGTGATTAGATCAACTCTGGCGCATGTCACACCCATCCTACACACCATAAACCCAGTATCATAATGCTTCCCCATCCCTTGTACACAATGGAATACCAGGTTGTGTTACAACACGACCGCAACGATACCGATTTGAAACCGAAGACGCCCCAAATCTATTGTAACCGATTTGAGGAGTTCTCGACGGACAGCGACTGCACTTAACTTTCTTTCCCCGAAATCGATACGCTCCCAAAGAGCTGGCGCGGAGAGATGCGGAGCAGGAACGGCTGGTCGTGGACCGATTGGAATGCGTTTTGTGGTAGCGGCAAATGCTCGGGTAGGGTTTACGTGTGTAACGTGGTTAGAGCTAGTCTGTTCGTGCAGACCTAATCATGCTTGTTTATAAAGAGCCACCAAGAAAATGGCGGAACTATGTCTTGACGGAAAGACTAGCATAGCTAGTAGATGGAAAATGCGTACTAGAAAATATTTAGGCTTTTCTCATGCAGTATCAATTAATTCTTTTGATTGGCGAAATTTCAATACCTACCGAGAGTCGGTTTGTGCTCAAGTCTAGGCCAGGTCTGTGATACTGCCAGTAATTGGTTTGAGTGCAATCATACACGGTGGTCTCATTGCGAATACCTTCATGTTGATATCAAATTATTCTGCAATTTAACCAATATTTTCAGTAATTAATGTGCATTCAAATGCAATCCGAATCTACGAAGGATGAATAAAAATTCACCAAATAGATTAAGGTTTCTATCAGATATTAGACCCCCGTTCTGAGAGAAGAATCTTTCTATAGAATTGGAATATTGCTTCAGAATTTGTTCCAATTTTAATGCCTCAATTATCACTTCAGTTTTGTTTTTGTGCATTACATTCAAAGTGCTTTGCTGGAATTGTTCCTGAAAGATTTGAGATCAGAATAGAGCTTCTTCTGTTCAGCTTCATTTATCATTTTTTTAAGTTTGCCTGATTTGTAATTAATTTCATTTAAATGGAATGGAAAACTCTAAATATTCAAGAATATTGTGCTGACTAAACTTTCACAAGGATTTGCCCAAGTGCATCGCCTACTACAGTTTTAGATATGCTAAGGTATTACTATTTCATTTATTTCTTTTACTGTATCGAGGTCCATGATTATAGAAATAAGATAATGATATGTTTATGTTAGAAAATAAAATTATTTTCATTAGAATTTACCACATTGTTTTTTCATATGACTGGGTAGATTTTTGTTAAAAATACTTTAAGTCTCTTCATTATGGCAGGGATCATCTTCGATTGCATACCCTTATTTCTATGCGAGGGCTTCTGTGAAAACTTGAATAGAATTTGTTTTACTTTGTCCAGCTTAGTTCTGTATTGATCTCATAGTGTCTAACTTGAGAATGGTAACATGTAGTGATCAGAGGGGTAAGCATGATCATGCGGTTGAGTGCTATGCAGTCCCTGTGTGTTCAGCGCAAGAGAATATGCAGAGGTGTATGCTATCAGAGCACAGAGTCCTCAACTGGACAACCATCCCAGGACCATTCTTTCCTTAATTTGTCCAGTTTCTGTGTCCATTGATTTCATAGTGTATAACCAAAGACTGGTAACATGAACCCCCTATTTGCAGATCATACCTGTCATCTACATGGCTTGAGCATGACTCCTGTGAATTAATACCCCTGAAGAAGTGATCCCGGTCTTCTATCCCATGCTCATTCTGGACTTTGTCCAGTTTCTGTGTCCATTGATTTCACAGTGTCTAACCAAAGACTGGTAACATTATCCCCCTATTTGCAGATCATACCTGTCATCTACATGGCTTGGGCATGACTCCTGTGAATTAATACCCCTGAAGAAGTGATACCGGTCTACCATCCAGGCTCATATACAATTAGATGCAGACAGATGTGCCCTGTAATAAAATTACGTTTGATTTTTCGAAAGTTATTGCTGAGATCTTTGTTCATGCGACAACGATAGTGCTTTGGGGGCTGTTGCAAAAAAATGGTTGTAAATTCAAAATAACTTCCAATTTTGAACTCATATATCTACCAAGGTTACGGACTTAAAACATGTGTCATTATTTATCACAATTTAGCTACATTTCTTGCAACGATCTCCTCCTAGCTATTGAGACCTACAGTCATGTTTTTTGCTCATTTGGCAATGACAGGGCATTCAGGGCTGTTACAAAAAATGGTTGTAAATTAAAAATTACTGCCAACATGGTATTGAATTGCATTTCGTAGGTTTGCTTACAATGTGTTTGTGAATTGTTTTTTTTTTCAACTGTCACCAAATACCTATTGAGACCCATTTGATTTCAGAGATGAAAATTGTAGAGAAATTGTATATGAGATATTAAATCCCAATGGAGAAAATGTAACAATAGTATTACTCAATTTGTGGAAATCTGTGCCGAAAATTGGCGAAAGTACGATGACTNTATGTCATGGTATATATCCCCAAAATTCACATTTCTTTAATCTTTACCAAAACTATACACAGGCTTTAAAAATACTTAAAGTCTCTTCATTGTGGCAGGGATCATCTATGATTGCATGCCCTTAATTCTATGCGAGGGCTTCTGTGAAAACTTGAATAGAATTTGTTTTACTTTGTTCAGCTTAGTTCTGTATTGATCTCATAGTGTATAACCAAAGACTGGTAACATGAACCCCCTATTTGAGGATCATACCTGTCATCTGCATGGCTAGGGCATGACTCCTGTGAACCCCTGAAGAAGTGATACCGGTCTTCTATCCCATGCTCATTCTTTCCTTTGTCCAGTTTCTATGTCCATTGATTTCATAGTGTCTAACCAAAGACTGGTAACATGAACCCCCTATTTGAGGATCATATCTCTCATCTACATGACTTGGGCATGACTCCTGTGAATCAATAGCCCTGAAGAAGTGATACCATTTTCCCATCCCAGTCTCATTCTGTAATTTTTCCAGTTTCTATGTCCATTGATTTCATAGTGTCTAACCAAAGACTGGTAATATGAACCCCCTATTTGAGGCTCATATCTCTCATCTACATGACTTGGGCATGACTCCTGTGAATTAATACCCCTGAAGAAGTGATACCAGTCTGCCAGCCATCCCATGCTCATTCTGTACTTTGTCAGTTTCTATGTCCGTTGATTTCATAGTGTCTAACCAAAGACTGGTAACATTATCCCCCTATTTGCAGATCATACCTGTCATCTACATGGCTTGGGCATGACTCCTATGAATTAATACCCCTGAAGAAGTGATACCGGTCTACCATCCAGGCTCATATACAATTAGATGCAGACAGATTTGTCCTGTAATATAATTACGTTTGATTTCTCGAAAGGTATCGCAAGATTGCTGTTCTTGTGACGATGATGGTGCTTCGGCGGCTGTTGCAAAAAATGGTTGTAAATTCAAAATTAGTTCCCATTTTGAACTGAAATGTATGCCAAGTTTATGAGCTGTTACAAAAAACGGTGGGAGGATAAAATTACTTCCAATTTTGAACTGAAATGCATGCCGAGTTTACGGAGTTTACCAACTTGAAACATATTTCATTACTTATTGCAACTTTATATACTGGCTTTCTTGCAACGACCTCCTCGAAGCTTTGAGACTTATGCCAAGATTGTTGCTCATTTGACAGTGTTTTGGGGCTGTTACAAAAAATGGTTGTAGATACAAAATTGCTTCCAACATTTAACTGAAATGCATGAGTGTGTTTCATTGAATTTATCGCAATTTTGTTACTGAGCTATTAAGGCCTTCAAAAAGATTGTTGCCCATTTGGCAGTGACAGGACATTGGGTCTTCTTACAAAACATAGTTGTACATAAAAAATTACTGCTAATATTGAACGTAATCACATTTTATCCGTGGATTTGCATTCCACAAGATTTATCGCAACTTTTGAAGGGTATTTTCCTGCAACTACCACCTAGTAGCTATTGAGACCCATTCGATTTCAGAGATGAAAATTGTACAGAAATTGTATATGAGATATTAAATCCCAATGGAGAAAATGTAACAATAGTATTACTCAATTTGTGGAAATCTGTGCCAAAAATTGGCGAAAGTACGATGACTGTACTTTAAACTTAGCAATATAGACTTACATCTGTAAATATATTGTTATACTGCCGCTATGAAAATCAACTTTGCCCCCAGCTCAGAAATTTTGCGGTTTCAAATGAAATTTTTATGGCAATTTCTGATATAATGTTGTCTAAGTCAGAGATAAATTGTTTATTTTGTTGGTTCTGTCTAATTTATTTATTTCTTGTTCTTTTTTCTCTTTTCCATGTACCATCTGGCGCCTTTTCAACTTGTTATCCATCTCATAGGTAAGTGAATTTTGATAAGTTCAAGTTCGAATCAAATTTTATTTTGACCATCTGAAAACTGTTCACAGAACTTTGCACAAAACCTTTGTAAAACGGACTGGTATAAAGGGAGATCATCAAGTAACTATCACATTATATGTATCAGATATTTATTGGAATTAAGTACCGGTACTAAGAATATTTGTCTTTACTGGTCCTAATCAAATTGGGCCTTGTGCAAGGTATCCTTTTTTAATTGTAAAGCAGCAGGTTTGGCTAATCCTCTTTTATGGTCAACGTAATATCATGTGGTGTTTCTAGAAAGTAGTAATTGACAGCAATCAATTGAAATTTATCCATGCATTTTTTTTCAAATTTACAAGTGAATTTGATTGATACATGCTGATCAACTGCAACTTTCTAACAACACCCCCATTGACTATGCAATACCTACATAGTTTCTGCCCTTTTTTACACCTTAGTGGTTGAAAAATATCACTTTCATAATGGTTATTTCACCCGAAGCAAAATTCCATTCTGTTTCATTGTTTTACAACTATCTATCAACCATGGAAACCTTCTCTTTCATCTGAATCCATTGACTGTCCACGTTACGTTCCGGTCAGTTCCATTTTTGAGAAAGCGATGTCAACACAATCTCAGTTTTCGTTTCCCTTAGACATTGTAAGAGTGTGCTTCAAATTTCATTTTGTGTCTAATTCTGATGCTTATCAGGATATTTTTCCATTTTTAGTCCCATATGATGAACAATATGTAATGCATATTTTAGGGAATATAGTCCCACCTATGAAAATCCATGTTTGTGGTTTCTAATACTGCAGGATTTTCCCATGAGTTTTCATCTTAATTCTCTCTTCAAGTTTTGGAGGTTCAAGTCTTTTCCCCGTGGGAGCTAGGTCATTGGAACTTTGATCATGATATTGTGTTTGTTTAAGGCCATTTGTTGTTCACCTTTGACCTCATGTGACCCCAGCTGAACCCAGTTGAACCCAGTTGACATGTCACACTATCTTTCTTCTGAGTTTGGTGGGTATTGTGGAAATGGTTGGAGGGGAAAGAACTATCTAGTGTTAGATTTTGTTTGTGTCGGAAGAAAGGATTGTCACAATTCGTCCGTATTTTCATGAAGTGATGGGAGCCAAAGAGTATTGTTGCATAAAGACAAAGAAATCCTGACATAGCGCCAATTCAACGGGCATCTTATCGAATAATATGTTTATTCTATAGAAGGACACGTGTCAATGGATTTGTAACTCATTTCGTGCAACAATACCCTCTTGCTTCCATCGCTTGGTGAAAACACAGACGAATTAACATACTTAAAGACTTGAAAGTGTCTTTCAAATTTTGAAATTCGAAATTTCAATTTTTGAAAATAATTAAATCAAATAATTATTGGATATTTTTTTTTTTATCGGACAGGGATTATCGTGTGGAAAGTGTAAATGAGAGATGAAATGTTACTACACACGTCAGTTACTGATTGGGGAAATTTATTCCATAGGGAACACTTTGAATAGAGCTTTTTATTAAAAAAAAAGAAACTGCTGAGTTCGAAGACTAGGATGACCTTTGACCTGTCAAAGTCATTGTTATGGCATCTGATCCTTTGTAATGGATGACAGGTTGAATAATAAACCATGAAAAGTGTGCTTTGTTTACTATTTACTCGTCGGAGGAGGGGTGACATAGGCGGATCTTGCTTTTTTTTGGGGGGGGGGGCGGCACAGAGGTCTTTTCCCCTACCTGTTTTTTTTTACTGAGTTACGTAGAAGTGCTTTACAAAAAGACTTACATACCACCCCCTTATCTCCTGCTTCCCTTTTTTTTTTGGGGGGGGGGGTCTATTGGATATTTGTTTGTTTGTTGGGTTTTTTTTATTACCTGTCACACAAATGATGCGCATTTGTACAAAATACTGTCAAAAATATGAAAATATCAACAATCCTGCTCCGAAATAGCAAAAATATCTGTATGCTAAAATAGTGGCCTACAGACTTTAGGCATGTGATATCCAAGTTGGACATTTCACATCTTTGTTTATTTTTACAGATTCCACGCTAAGACAGAGGTGATGACCCATCATAACCTTTTTGAAAGAAAAAAAATGTCTCCAAAATGGTGTGAATTGATTTGTTAGCACATTTGAACTTTGCTTGAGAGTCCCCAACTTCCAAACAAGCTATGTACATGTAGTAGAACTTTTCAATTGGATTTCGAAATAATAAAAGATGTATGGAAAACGTATGCAATTTGATTTGAAAAGTCCAATCTGAAAAGTTATCATGAGATGGTTTTTGTCCTTTCAAATGTGGGATACAAAAAAGTTCTGACAATTTGCTCTGCAAAATGACATTCCTTGCAAATATAAATCCACTTACACCTTCGTCAGCCCAAAATGATACACCATCAGTGTGAGCAGAGAGGACAACGGTTTTGGACACATTAAACAATTTCCATTCAAGTTTTTGTAGTGGTTAGAGAGACAAAAAATTCATTCCCTCTTATTCTTTAGAGAAAGGTTGAACAAGTGTCACATCTGCTCTGTGAATACGCTTGTAAAGCGCCTTTCTGTTAATTTGTGTTCACAAAGTTATTATGAAGGCTGGAATGAAGTTGTTTATTTTGTCCAATTCCTTTGTCCCTTCTGTACACAGTGCATCATTGTAACTTTGCATCACCTAAACAATAAATTTAATGATATAATAATAATATAATAATTTGCATTTATAAAGCACCTTTTCGTAAGATTCAAAGCGCATTTTAGAGAAGGTAGAAGAAATACAGAACAGGCCAACAAATGCATACATGTACAGAAATAACAGAATGAGAATACATGGATTACAAACAAGTAAGTTAACATATTAATTTTCTAGTTTTATCCAAAAAAAAAAAGACAGTGAGCTCAAGTGCAAATTTGTCTGTGTCCTATCTCAATTTAGCCATTGTAATACAATGCGACATCAATATGACATTGGTACCCATTGACCTGACGTGTAATTTGAGTCTAGGGAGATGAAAATTAACCCATCCATTGCCGGTTCCCCGGGTCCTTTCACATATCAAACATAAGTCTAAAAAGAAATTAATTGGATGCCCTTGACTGACTAACCGACCCTCTGAAAATGGTCCAACTTTTCTTTTGTAGATTTTCACTCAAATTAGTCTATGTCATATCTCAACATTTGTAGACCTAAAGATACAATGTGACATGAACATGACATTGATACCCATTGACCTGTCGAGTAATAAGAGTCTGGTGAAATGAAAATTAACCCATCCACTGCGAGATATTATGGGGGGCCTTTGCACATATCGAACATAAGTCTAAAAAGAAATTAATTGGATGACCTCGACTGACTAACCGACCCACTGAAAATTGTCCCAATTTTTTTTTGCTTTTCACTCAAATTAGTCTGGGTCCTATCTCAATATAGCCATTGAAATAAAATGTGACATGAACATGATATTGATATCCAATGACCTGTTGGGAATTCATGGTCGCGACATTCACGAAAATAAAACCCCAGTTGATATTTCATTTCATACAGTATGAGGGATAATGTGGCGTTGTATTATGACTTTTCTCTTTTTGGGGGAAAATCCTATCAAAAATGTAATGTTTTTATTTTCTGGAATGTGACCCCATCCCCTAGAGTGTCATAATTCAATTGTAAAGATATCTTCGGGCATTTGATACCTCGTAAACTCTTTGGTAAATTATATTTGAATGGACCGTCATGTCTGTTTTTAGGTTATATATTTCATCAAAATAACTACAAAAATGTTTCCTAACCATAAATTTAGTAATTCTGTCTTTTATGCTGAAATCTTTCAGAACATTGTTGCTTCTGATGCTCTTTTTAAGGGTTGGCAAAACACATTACCCTGCCTGTATATGAGCAATTTTGCCTAGAGGGTGGGGTAAAATTATTTTTTCGCAACCGACAATACCCAATATTAAACGATATCTAGGGGACTTTCGGTTTGGGAAGCTAATACACGTGCCGTAGCTATCCTTTTGGATAATTGCCCATTTTTCTTCTTTTAGCACTATAAAAGGTACTTGGTACTGTATAAAAGAAACAAACCTTGGTGTAATCATCTTTTACCTCTATGGTGTAATGGAAGTTAATATCCGGAAATATTTAACATAAAGTGCAAAACAAACATGATTTTTTTATCTAGAACCTTTGCGAAAATGAAAACATATGCAAATATACGTAACCGGAAGAAGGTAAGTCAACCTATATGACGTCATTCTAGTTAAAACTGCATAGCGCCATCTGCGATTCCCAAGTTGAGTGTATTGTCGGTTGCGAGAATTGATGACAAAGGATGAAATTCATATTTAGGGCATATTGACATTTTAGTCATTCTTATAAAACAATCAAGTTGGTAGACTATAGTTTTGCTTGTATCTTATACTGTACATCTTTAACCTTTTTATTATAAAGAATAGCTCAATGTATAAAGATTTTCTTGATACCACAAGTTCATTTTATTAATTTTCTTCTGCATGCTTTCTCTAAGTGCATCCATTTGCACTGATGGTATAGTATAGTATATTTATTCAAACCAAATCAGACACAATAAAAGTACATTTGAAAGAGCAAGAAAAATTAGAATGATAGGTTTGGGACCCCGAAGAAGCACAGCTTGTGGATATGAATAAAGCTTTATCTTTAACATCGTGGTAGGAATTTTATCCGGCCAGAAATTCACTTTTGAGGTGATGCTGTTATTCTGAGATTGTGCTGATTTCAAGACCCCGGTGTATTTCGGTGATGCGATGCCGTGAAGATCAGCGCGAATAGTAAACAAGATTTAGACTGGTTTTGGTTTTAGCCATCGAAGAAGGGAAAATGGTTTAATATTTAGGAAAAGCATTTTGATTGACAGGTGTGTGTTAATGGAGAGGAGAGGAGGAGAGGGAAGAGTTGATCGGAGGAGGAAGAAAGGAGGGAGGAGAGAGGAGAAAAGGTTAGGAGAGATGCAGATATTGGTCATTCATGTGTAGGAGAGAGTTGAGATGAGGAAAAGAGATGGAAGGAAGATGTCAAAATGTGGATCAAAGAAAGAGGGAAGGAGGAAGGGAGGGAGAAGGAATGAAATGAGTGAGAGAGGGAAGGGTGAGAGATATAAAAAGAGAGAAAGAAGTGAGTGAGATACATGGAATGACAAGATAGAGAGAATGAGAGAGAAAAAGAGAGAGAGATGAAAAGAAAAGGAATAAAGTAGAAAGAAGGTAAAATGGGGAGGGCAAGAAGGAGAGATGCAAAGCAGAAAACAAGAGGGTGATGATTAGATGGAAGAAAGGATAAAGAAGAAAGAGAGAGGAGAGGATGATGGAAGAGAGATTGGAATAGAAAAGAGGAGGAGAGACAGGGGATAGGAGAGGGGAATAGAGTATGAGGGGAAGAAGAGGAAAAGAACAGAGAAAGAAAGTGTTGGAGGAGAGAGAGAGAGTGAGAGAGGGAATAGAAGAGAGGAAGATTATCAAGACGTAAGAAGATACAGAATGGATAAAATTCTGAATCTTGGTGACTCACAATATGGAACATTTAGAGAAATATTGTACAAGAATATAAGACGATAGAGAATGGGAGAACAATCTCAATTTGCGAACATGAAAAGTGCATTGCTGTAGTGTTCATGTGACGTGAGAGCATATAGGCTTATCACTAGAGGGGGAAAAGCGGCGGAGAAGTCGGGCAAAACTTTCATGGCCTAGTTTTAAGGGGAAATTTTATGGGATCGACCTAGTTCGAGACAATTGAGCAATTGCAAAGGGCCGCTTTGGATTATGATATATTTCTTAGGATGCGAAGGGAGCGAAAAACCGGATCCAATTTTGCACAACGGGAATAGAGGATGACCGCTTTGGGACGTACTTTCTAATTATTTCAAGGCCCGGGGATATGTTACGCATGATGCTTGCATTGAACACATGGTTATTTGGTTTGCGAAGGAAAGAGAATGTTCATGTGGATAAAGAGAAGAAGAAAAATGGATTTACATTTCTGCTTTTTGTTCATATTTATTGAAACAGATGGACTCTTAGGACTCTATATAATGAGGATAAAATGGCCATCTGTGTAGATATTTCTCACATAGAATGAATAAAATTAAAGATGCTTCTTGCAGCCATTTTTAAAGATTCCAAATAGATTCCAAATATACCACACCATTTTGCTGGTGCCATCTCTTAACTTTTCTAAATTTTTAAGAAAAAAAGCTGGCATTAGAATATTCTTCTTGTATACACATACTATATAATAATTTGCACATGAAGATTTCTAGTAATTAGACCTATATTTTCCATGATGCCGTCAGCTTGAATAATAATATTATAATATATGCAATTAATATAGCGCTTGTATCCACTCTGCTGAGTGCTCAAGGCGCTTTACATTATTATTACCATTGCTTACATTTGTAATCTTAAATAAAACTGATAAAGCCTCACAAGAAGCACCATGATTTTCTTTGTTCCTTATATCAAGACAGGTAACCATTCACCTCACCTGAGTTGAGTGCAGCACAATTTGGATGAATTTCTTGCTGAAGGAAATTATCGCCGTGGGTTTCATAAACACTGGTCACAGATCATATCATTTTTATCTATGTGTTGGTCTATGTTTACATCAATGTATGAATAGTTAGGTTATTAACAAGCAAATAGGTGATATTATTCACTGATTTTCAATGGTGCATATGTGAATCGTCTGTGATGGGTGACGAGTGTTGTTTCACACCCCACCTCACTTCAGTGCAATGCTAGAGGAGCATGAGAAATGTCTGGTAATTGTGAAAATTGCCACCATTTTCTAATGTAATCCACCATTTTTTCAATAGATTATTTTTCTTCTTTGGGAATTTTAAAACATTATGTCTGGTCACATTGTATGCATCTGTTTGTTTGAGTTCGGTAAAGATTTATTAGACATTAAAATCATTATCAAATCAAAAATGAAATTATCAGTCCGGGTATGTAGGCTTTATAGGGGGTGTTGCAATTGATCACAGATCAACTGCAAATCATTTGCAAATTGTAACATGATGCATTTTCATTTGCGCATCATGATATGCGCTTCTCACAAGATGTGCATGAAACAATGATTTTGATTGGCTTGTTCCTATCAACTGCAACTTGCAATCAATTGAAACGTTTGAGTATCACCCCATATGACTGGCTTCACATTATGCTGACTGATTCAAGAGCCAAAAATAATGTGTGTATCATATCATCTGCATAGAAATAATACAATCTTTTTTCTTAAAAAAAAATAATAAAAAGCTCTATACAATTAATTCCACTGTTTTACAATTACACTTCTAATCTTTTTATTTGAATGCTAGATCAGCGTCTATTCAATATGGTCATATCCATGCTTATAAAAAGTCTTGATTTTAACACAGCTCATTCAATAGCAATACTTGCCAGTGTATCTGTAATCACTTGAATGGAAATCTTGAATTGTAGAAAATTCAGTTACATGTATGTGTAATCTCATTGTCTTCATATTTTTTCATATTTTATTTTCGTATTGTGCTCCAAATAAACCAAGGCCATAGCTATATCTGGATTCTATATATACCCAGATACAATCAGTTACCATGACAACACGGTATTAAAACATTGCACTACACTGCACAGATTAACGATCCCAGCATGCATTAGCTCTACCCAGCATGCTTTGCAGTGCAGCTGTGTCGAAGCATGCTGGGATATGATCTGCGACAAATTCCATTTTCGCGGGATATCCCCTACATCTCGGCATGAAACCATTTAAAGAATTTTCCATCCTCCGCGGTCCAGTGATTCGAGAGGAGAGACGCGTGCCGTGAATTAACATGCTCTTATCCAACTGTGATTTGACTGAATTGAACTATATTAAAGCGATAGACCAGTTTTGGTAGGAGGGCGCTTCAGATATTTTACTAGTTTGCGAGCTGCAGTAAAATTATTACCATAATGCAGTTTTTCAATAGTAAATTATAGCATGTTCATAGTTTGTTTGAATGAAATCGACCTAGAAATGGCATAATCATCGCAAAATAAAAAATCATGCTGCAGTCGTTCTCCCTTACACAACATGCTTCAAGTACAAAATGAATGCGAACTCACACACCACAGACAATACCACCGATCGTACTGCCCATTCTGAGCCGACGATCCCCCGTGCGAAAGCACTTAGCACATCATAGGAAAAATGGCTGATTGACGTGAACGACGTAAAATACACCAGAATACGAGCAAAAATATACTCCTAATTTCGTACACAGATATATTGAGGCATATAAGGCAACTTGTGAATACATCAGCTCGTTTAACATCACTTTCTGCATCCTGACCATTACGAATCTATACCTTTAAAGGAAAGCTTACCTGTTCTACCATGGCATATGCAGAGGTGCCAACCATTGTGGAATACACATTAGGTCTATAGAACCAAAATAGAAATTTTGAGGAAAGAATATGAATTTTTGACCAATTCTAGAGAGTTTAGATGCCCCTTTGAAAGAATTTTACCTATTTTTTGTTATTATTCTACTACACGGTCCTGTGGAAAACATGGTTTCTTTCCTTTTTTTCCATTCTAACAATTGGGAGGCCGAGGTCAACATCAAAATGTGAATAGTGCAACAGCTGAACAAAAGTGAGAGGAAATATTACAAGATCTACAGTGTCGTCAGTCATTCACTCGTAATGAAAGCCTCAAATTCACATGAAAATACGCCTCGTGCATATACTGCAGTGGTTGGCAGCTCCGCATATGAGGTGAAAATGGAATACTTATCTGTTGAAAAATTTAAATTATCATCCATGGTGCCTGTAACATAAAAGAGATACAATAAATTGAAAATCAATCGTATTTTTATGGTACATGATTTGCCATAGACTTACAATTGATGTTTATCGCAAGTTTAATAGCATATTCTATGTTACAGTCCCTAGTTTTTGTAGTGTATGTAAGGGGAACGTTTGGGGAAAAGGAACAAGATCCCAATGATAAAAATTCAAAGGAGTTTCCCTGGCGATCACTCTTAGATTCTGCTAAACTACTGCAGTGGTTTAATTTTCACTAGTTTTTGCAGTCTTTTCTTTCTGAAAATCAACTTCAAGAGTACAGCTAAAACTATATTGCAGTGGTTTAATTTCTACAACTTTTTTAGTCCTTTAATTCCTGAAAATCAACAAGAAGACATTTTAGAGAATATGATAAATCATAAAATTGTTGAAGCGCAACATGTATCATACATGTGAATTATTTGTTGGATTACATGTATGCATAAGGATTACGCAAATGGATGTCTGCGATCTATCTTGTCAACTATGTCCTCTCCAAGCATCACTCAATGATGAATCATATCTGTGCATCCTAATCAAAGAGCGTTACTGCTCAAGATGAGCCACTTAGATTTATCACTTAACCCTTTGCGTGCTTGTGAGCCAATTCTGCATCTTCATACAATTTAATTTTTAAAAAAAATTGAATAATTGTTGTACTCTGTCATATTTCAACAAGATGATCTGATGATTTATTTAATGTTTTAAGAAATTTCTGCAGAATGCTACTATCTTTTAATTATAGTGCAAATAATTCAAGATTTGATGAAATTGTCAGCGCATCAATTGTCATCATTATTCACTAAAAACCAGATTGGTACAAAAAGACATTTTCACTTGTAATTAAGTTCAAGGGACTTTTAGGAATGAATTTTATTGACCCCATAAAAGTAGATAACTTAATGAATGAATGAATGAACAAACAAATGAGAAATCAAATGATAATCAAATTTATTCTGAATTTACAGAGGAAAATTTTTGTCATTTTTGCCCCTGATAGACTATACTTAAAGCAGAAGAATTCTAAGACTTCTCGAAAGCTCCCATGCTTTTTTAATTGTGAAATATCACCCTTGCACAGACCTTCACTAGGGCATGTAAATTCCAATAAGAACACCTTATTACATTACTCGGTTCATTAGTGACAAAAAATGGGTTTATTGCTTCGAGATTCGTATCAATTTTTCAACAAAGCCACAATTGCTTGCCAGACCCAAAGTCAAGGTTATAATAATTCACAAATCCAAACCAGCTGCATACAATGAACATCTCCTGGAAAGTCTTTGAAAAGGTGTTTTATATCCTGTGTCTTTCCATCCAGTGTCTTTCCCAAAGGATTTCTTATGCCCCAGTCACATCTATTTCCTGAGTCACCCAGATTCAACACAATCATTACACCCCATTTTAACAAATCCTTATCAGACTTCCGCACAGTCTGTCTGAGTCTTAAGGAGCCCATTCCTACTTCATGATTTGTTTTAAATCATTGTTGGGCCTCCCCCACTGATCATTCGAACCCCTCACCTTTTTTTTTTTTTTTTTTTTTAGGGGGGGGCGGCATTTCCCACCAGGCTTTCCCTACACGACGCCTCTGTTATTACAGCACATATGATTACCATGTACTTACTTGGGGGTCTATAGTATAAATAGCAAGCAATGCTATTCCGTAGGCTCCCCCCCTCCCTTATCACTTATAATTTTTATAGAATGAAAATTGTTATTTAAAAAGAAGAAAGATAAGATGTTGAATACATTTATATTTTTTCCATACATACTTATACTCAATATTTTTTTTACTTTACATTGAATTGTTTTGTTTGTTTCGTTACATGTATTATACTATGACTTGTGGAAAATAAACTTGAACTTCAACATTTTTTTGCCAATGCGGGATGTGGGGAGAAACCTCTAGGGGCGGAGAGAGAAATATGGCCGCCTCTGGTTAATTCAGACTGAATTCGATTTACTTTGATGAGAACTGTGGATAGATATATGGACTGAAAAACAACTCCATTATAATCAACTCCGTCATGAAGACCTTTATCAAGAAGTAGGGATAATTCTGACTCACACGATACCACAGAGAATGCCTTGGGAATTTTTTAGAAACTTCTTTAAAAGAAGAGTCTACCCCAAACTATTTTTTTACAGGAGCAGAAAAATTTCGGTAGTAGAACAAAAAAGTTTGAGGAAAATTGGATGAGTAATAAAAAAAAAAAAGGGTTGGGCATTTTTGAAGATTAAAAAAAGATGAGCACATCAATGAAAATTTACAGACATGTTGCCCATTTGATGACATCATGGGTGAACTACTATTAACCATAATCTTTTTTTATATTTTTGGAGCAAAATTCATCATTCCTACAGTAAAAAATGCAAACTTTGAACAAGAACAAAAAATATGTAATTGTCATTTTCCATGTGTTGCAAAACCCAGAGGATAACTCATCGATCAGACCTCTTATAAACATTAAAGAAAATTACAGAAAAAGAATGTGTGCAAAATTTTCCATTTTTGATGAAACCTGTGATGACGTCAAAGACATAGGGAACATGAAGAAAAACCCTTTACCCTCTTTTTCTTTTTTAAAAGAAGTTCACACAAATATGTGACGCCTAATGAGAAACAATGTTTTGATGCCCAACGGAGTGTAATATCAAACATAAATTATTTTTGCACTGAAATATCAGCATGAATTCTGCAATCCATGCATTTTAAAAACATGAATATTATTTCTAAACAGCACCGGTATCATTATAAAATTGATATTTGTATGGATATAGGTTCAATTTCTCATACTATGTTTTTGAATCAACATTACCTTGTCCACTAATGATAGAATTCATAGCAAACAAACCTTGTTCCTAATCAGAGTCACATGAAACAGACCCCATCCCTCGCCCCTGTATGGTGGGCTACAGACCCAGGGGGGGTTTTCATGAACTGTTATGAAAACCAAGGTGAGCCTTGTTGGCTAATGATAGAATTCATACCAAACAAACCTTGTTCCTAATCAGAGTCACATGAAACAGACCCCTTCCTTCTCCCCTATATGGTGGGCTACAGACCCAGGGGGTGTTTTCATGAACTGTTATGAAAACCAAGGTGGGGTGTAACACTAATGAGTGAATCAACAAACTAAAATGTGCGTAAATTGAAATGAAAATATTGCATTACAGAAAACATGTGTATGTCATTTATTAAAGTGTCTTCTGATTGGCTGCGGAAAATGTGATTGAATTGTGTGACCCGCAATTAGTTCGAAAATAGAGAAACTACTTAGAAAGAGATTCGAAAGTGATTCGGTTACATCGAAACATATTTGTGTTCTTTTGTACGTGTTCAAATATAATTAGGCAGTGTGTTACGTGCGGGATACCACTGTCCCTCAACTTTTACATCATAAATCACCAAAGTTCCCCCACTCGCCCCTAAATTGTTACTATTGAATTTTCGGCACATTGGTCCTTTAGGCTAATGAATTCCCTGTTTTGCTTTAATATACCCATTAGATGAGTTCTAAAGTCTTACAGAAAGTAACACTTTATGTTTGCAGACCTTATTAGTGCAGCTAGTATAAGAGACATTATATATTAAGAACAAAATTTCAAATTCATATAGACCAGTTGAAATTTTAAGGATTCAGTTATTTTGTTGAGAAATTCTTTTTTATGTAGGGGAAGGTAATGTGGGTTTGGAAAGTTGTTGAATATTTTACTGGCTAATTACTGTCTATGGCAATATCGATAAATAATACTTGGGACTCGACAGAAACAAAACATAGGGAATGGTAATGTGTGTAAAGAATGTTGTGTTATTTTTACGGGCTAATGGTTGTCTATGACAATAGCAATAAATTATACTGGGACACCACAGAAACAAAACATTTTCTTTATTCCACCATATAAACATTCCTGAACTTTGAAGTAGCTTCGAAACTAAACCAGGTAATGAATTTCACGAGATGCTCTATTTGGTTTTGAACTTGATGGCTCTTCTCGTAAATCCATCCTAATTTACACCTACGACTTTCGTTTGTTGATGTTGCCATGCTGATGTTGCCCCCTCTCAAAACTAGACTTGACCCCCAGTAGTTTTGTCAAAACAAAGTATAAGAAACAAAGCATTGTTTCCATTAGTTTAGATTTATCACCCTGGTAAAGAGACTGAAAAACATATAATTTGTCTGCTGTTGAGTTATCTGTTTCATGTTAAATTCAATAATGTTGTTCATTCTTTCTTGTAGTATTAAAGTGTTCATGTGTTTTGACAGCAGAGGTGCTAACCGTTTTTTTTAAACATGAATGAGGACAAAATTAGTATGGTAGAAACAGGACACCTCAACCTTGGAAATCTTCCTCCAAGCCTGAACAAAAGTGAGAGCAAATGTGATAACAATATATTATAGTCTTAGCTATTCATTTCTAATTTAAGTCTTTGACTTCAAACTTTCAAAAACACACTCTAAACTTTCAAAAACATACTCAAGCATGCACTACCTGCATTAAATAATTAGGGACATAATTTCAGCAGACTTTAGCAGTACAGGAGTGTATATCATGAGGCTTGCCACAGTGACAAATTTGGAGTACTGCTGACTGTTGCTGTCGTAATTGTCAAAGAAAGAGTGATTTTCACTGTGACAGTTTTTCATGAAACATAATACTGATTTTGGTCGATGGTAAGGCGAAGACAAGACACGATCTATTTTATGCCAAGGAGTCATGGATACACGCAATGACAGGAGAACTGGAACTTCTCAAATGGTTCAATCCAACATGGATGACATTTATTGGGCAATCACTGGGTGGAATGGGGCACTAGATATATGGATAGATACACACTGTGAGCAGAAGGAACAAAATCCGGGGACAAAGTGAACAACCTCCATTCAAGCATTAACAATAACTGAATGGTCACAAATTAACTTTCCATCCCTCTTAGTATGTGGAAGATGTTGAACAAGAGTTGTACCTGAGAATTTCTTTTGTGATCATGAAGGTATTGTGGTGTTTTCGATTTCAGTCATCTTTGACAAAGGGCATGTCAACCGTAAGTAGTACGTCATATTTTTTCGCGTCTGCTCATTGTTACGTTACAGGTAGTTGTGCACATAAGAATAAGACGATGCCTATAACTATGACGTAGTACTTTCGACTATGACAAATGAAATCGAAACCTCCATATTGTAAATGTTTGAATGCAGTTGTTTGCTTTGTCTAAATTCTTTGTCCCTTCTGCTCACAGTGATAGTCTCTCGTTATGATACGAGGAATACTTGTTATTGCTGCGGAAAGGGTGATATATGACATGTCTGGCTGAGATTAGAGGAGATACAGTCAAACCTGCATTTAAAGGCCACACATTGGAGAATGTTAACAAGTGATCTTTATAGGCAGGTTATATTGTCTCTCATTATGTTACTGGAATGGGTGATCGATTGTCTGGCTGAGATTAGAGGAGATACACTCCAACCTGCGTTTAAAGGCCACCCAAAGGGGTGAGAATTGTTACAGTTGATGGGTGACCTTTATAGGCAGGTTTTTATATCTTGTGGAATCATTGCACTCACAAGATATGCGAGCAACTTAGAATGATTGGAACAAAAACAATATTTGGTATCCCCTTAGATGTTGATTAAAAAAAAAGTTCACTCTACATATAGGCCACTTTCACAAAGGTGGTTTATTTATGTCTATGGATTCAACGCAGTTTAAATCTTAGTTTGGGACCGTTTGAGCATATGTGTGCTTGATTTAGCACGTTATCTATCTACAAAACTCAATCCAGATGTATGAACCACGACGCAGACTTCGGTCATCAGACTCTTCCCTCCTCCACGTTCCTAGATCCCATCATAGCTGGGGTGATCACCGCTTCTCACACGCAGGCCCTCCCTCTGGAACAATCTACCCATAACCATACGCCAAGCCNTAATATCAAACATAAATTATTTTTGCACTGAAATATCAGCATGAATTCTGCAATCCATGCATTTTAAAAACATGAATATTATTTCTAAACAGCACCGGTATCATTATAAAATTGATATTTGTATGGATATAGGTTCAATTTCTCATACTATGTTTTTGAATCAACATTACCTTGTCCACTAATGATAGAATTCATAGCAAACAAACCTTGTTCCTAATCAGAGTCACATGAAACAGACCCCATCCCTCGCCCCTGTATGGTGGGCTACAGACCCAGGGGGGGTTTTCATGAACTGTTATGAAAACCAAGGTGAGCCTTGTTGGCTAATGATAGAATTCATACCAAACAAACCTTGTTCCTAATCAGAGTCACATGAAACAGACCCCTTCCTTCTCCCCTATATGGTGGGCTACAGACCCAGGGGGTGTTTTCATGAACTGTTATGAAAACCAAGGTGGGGTGTAACACTAATGAGTGAATCAACAAACTAAAATGTGCGTAAATTGAAATGAAAATATTGCATTACAGAAAACATGTGTATGTCATTTATTAAAGTGTCTTCTGATTGGCTGCGGAAAATGTGATTGAATTGTGTGACCCGCAATTAGTTCGAAAATAGAGAAACTACTTAGAAAGAGATTCGAAAGTGATTCGGTTACATCGAAACATATTTGTGTTCTTTTGTACGTGTTCAAATATAATTAGGCAGTGTGTTACGTGCGGGATACCACTGTCCCTCAACTTTTACATCATAAATCACCAAAGTTCCCCCACTCGCCCCTAAATTGTTACTATTGAATTTTCGGCACATTGGTCCTTTAGGCTAATGAATTCCCTGTTTTGCTTTAATATACCCATTAGATGAGTTCTAAAGTCTTACAGAAAGTAACACTTTATGTTTGCAGACCTTATTAGTGCACCTATAGGAGACGTTATTTATCAAGAGCAAAATTCAAATTCATATAGACCAGTCAAAAATTTTAAGGATTCAGTTATTTTGTTGAGAAATTCTTTTTTATGTAGGGGAAGGTAATGTGGGTTTGGAAAGTTGTTGAATATTTTACTGGCTAATTACTGTCTATGGCAATATCGATAAATAATACTTGGGACTCGACAGAAACAAAACATAGGGAATGGTAATGTGTGTAAAGAATGTTGTGTTATTTTTACGGGCTAATGGTTGTCTATGACAATAGCAATAAATTATACTGGGACACCACAGAAACAAAACATTTTCTTTATTCCACCATATAAACATTCCTGAACTTTGAAGTAGCTTCGAAACTAAACCAGGTAATGAATTTCACGAGATGCTCTATTTGGTTTTGAACTTGATGGCTCTTCTCGTAAATCCATCCTAATTTACACCTACGACTTTCGTTTGTTGATGTTGCCATGCTGATGTTGCCCCCTCTCAAAACTAGACTTGACCCCCAGTAGTTTTGTCAAAACAAAGTATAAGAAACAAAGCATTGTTTCCATTAGTTTAGATTTATCACCCTGGTAAAGAGACTGAAAAACATATAATTTGTCTGCTGTTGAGTTATCTGTTTCATGTTAAATTCAATAATGTTGTTCATTCTTTCTTGTAGTATTAAAGTGTTCATGTGTTTTGACAGCAGAGGTGCTAACCGTTTTTTTTAAACATGAATGAGGACAAAATTAGTATGGTAGAAACAGGACACCTCAACCTTGGAAATCTTCCTCCAAGCCTGAACAAAAGTGAGAGCAAATGTGATAACAATATATTATAGTCTTAGCTATTCATTTCTAATTTAAGTCTTTGACTTCAAACTTTCAAAAACACACTCTAAACTTTCAAAAACATACTCAAGCATGCACTACCTGCATTAAATAATTAGGGACATAATTTCAGCAGACTTTAGCAGTACAGGAGTGTATATCATGAGGCTTGCCACAGTGACAAATTTGGAGTACTGCTGACTGTTGCTGTCGTAATTGTCAAAGAAAGAGTGATTTTCACTGTGACAGTTTTTCATGAAACATAATACTGATTTTGGTCGATGGTAAGGCGAAGACAAGACACGATCTATTTTATGCCAAGGAGTCATGGATACACGCAATGACAGGAGAACTGGAACTTCTCAAATAGGACGATCTAACATGGATGACATTTATTGGGCAATCACTGGGTGGAATGGGGCACTAGATATATGGATACATACACTGCAAACAGAAGGAACAAAGGCCTGGGACAAAGTAAATGACCTTCATTCAAGCATTAACAATACCTGAATGGTCACAAATTAACTTTCCATCCCTCTTATTATGTGGAAAATGTTGAACAAGAGTCATACCTGGGAATTTCTTTTGTGATCACGAAGCTATTGTGGGTGCATGAATATAGTTGTTCGCTTTGTCTAAATTCTTTGTCCCTTCTGCTCACAGTGATGGGCTCTCGTTATGAGATGAGGCATTCTTGTTATTGCTGCGGAAAGAGTGATATATCATTACAATGTATATGACATGTCTGGCTGAGATTAGAGGAGATACACTCAAACCTGAACCTGTATTTATAGGCCACCCATTGGAGAATGTGAACATGTGATCTTTATAGGCAGGTTATATGGTCTCTCATTATGACACACAGCATACTTGTTATTGCTGCAGAAATGGTGATATATGATTTGTCTGGCTGAGATTAGAGCAGATACACTCGAACCTGCATTTAAAGGCCACCCATTGGAGAATGTTAACAAGTGGCCTTTATAGGCAGGTTATATGGTCTCTCATTATGATACTGGATATACTTGTTATTGCTGCGGAAAGGGTGGTATATGACATGTCTGGCTGAGATTAGAGCAGATACACTCGAACCTGCGTTTAAAGGTCACCCAAAGGGGTGAGAATTGTTACAGTTGATGGGTGACCTTTATAGGCAGGTTTTTATATCTTACTGAATCATTGCAATCACAAGATATGCAAGCAACTTAGAATGATTGGACAAAAAAAAATATCTGGTATCCCCTTAGATGTTAAAGGAGGACTCCGGACCAAGAATTTCTTGGTCTGATTCAAAGCGCAAAAATCAGACAAACAGATGAAAAAAAGTTTGAGCGAAAACGGACAACAAATAAAAAAGTTATGAATATTTGAAAAATATCTTAAGATT